>APFE030625356.1:18440-39232 GCA_000404065.3 Pinus taeda | reverse complement strand
GATAAAACAATGTTTAATTTGTTAATAAATTTCTCAAATTCACAAAAAAATAAAATAATCTCAATTTAAATCAAAATTATGAAAATGCCATGCTACTTTTGTATAAGTCGTTGACGGTCAACGATATGCTTGTTTACACTTTCCAAAAATCGCAGTGTGATGTACCTAAATTATGTAAATATTATATTTAATTTAGTGCAAACGAAACAATTTAATGTTATTTTAATTATAAAATTATATTAGCGGTTACTTATACATATTATTTTACTTGTTATGTGGTTAGGAAATAGTTATTGGCCCTAACTAATTTATTAAGTATTTACTCAAGAAGGATCAAGAGGATGGGGTATTTGAAAAGAGAAAATTTGTGCTGAGATATGAGGCAGAGTCCTCTTGCTAGGTTTGGTTTGGATTAGATATCTTGACAAAAAAGTAGTAAGAAAAAGTTCCTCGGTACAAGAAGGAGAGACTACAACATATTTTTCAGAGAGTTATTAAAGATCTCGATCAAAAAATAGTATGAAAAAGGTTTGAATAGTAAAAAAAGTTTTTTGAGTACAAGAACAACTTGGTTAACCATCTTGACCAAGAAATAGCAAGAAAAAGATTTCAATTGTAAAAAAAGGTTTTTGGGTACAAGGACAACTTAGGGAGAGACTAGAACGTAAGTAGTCTCAAGGTTGGGAGGGATATTGTTGAGTAGCAAGTTTTGGTTGCAGGAAGTTGCAGGAATACTTTAGAAAAGCTTTCTGAGCCAAATAAATAAAATTATCCCGCAAGTGATTCTAGAAATTTGTTAGGTATTTTTTGAATGTTTATACATAAAATATATATATCTATATATATATAAACCTATTAGCATGAAGGAAAGTTTATATAACTTCATAGACATTTATATCCACAGCTCACATGTTCTTAGGATGTAGAAATTGAGAGAATACCACCAAAACGAGTATGCTATTATGCAAAACCCTTATAAAAAATAGAGAAATACAATGATAATTACGAAGCTATTAGGCTATTATGCAAAACTCTTATCAAAAAATAGAGAAATAGAATGATAATTACGAAGCTGGTATAGGTACCCATTAACCAAACAGAATCCCGTAAAAGTATATTAATAATCAAATAACAGAGCTGAACACTAGCATTAAGCAAGGAAAAACAAGTTTGAGCACATAATAGAAATTATGCTAGCATTAGAGATTAAAATATTAAAACGGTAAATTTCAGTGATGAGAACCCTGCCAGAGTTAAAGAGCAAAGACTTATAGTTGAGGATTATATTTTCTGAGAATTACACTTCCTATGAACGTTAACACAAAACTCTGGCTAAAACAGGACAAACCTTGATAGTAAGAGCAATGTGATGCATTCGCGGTTCATACAAAAACCACATATAAATATTAATATAATTCTAGATAGCGGTGAAACCATGGGGTTAGGGAAAAAGCAAAACGAGCCACATATTCCGCAAAAACCCCTTCTTAATTCATTCTGGGTAATCCAAGAGAAAAAGGGAAATAACTAAATAAAACACTCTTGATAGGCATTTCCACTAAGCCATTTGGATATTAAAATTCATGCCTTAACAAGCAGAAACAAAAACGAAATAATATAACCAGAGTGATCAGAGAGTTACAAATGCAACTTAAACGGAAAACATTGTATAATCATGTAAAATCCCCACAGGGTTATGAACAATATTAGTCACACAGTTAAAACATCTGAATATGTTAATAGGTTCAGTATCAAATCTAAATAATGGCTTCAAGAACTTGACCATGAAGGCTGAGTCAGTGTCGAACAAAAATCAACAGGCCTTGGCCTCATCCAAATTCCATTACATATACCATTTAGGGTTGGCTAACCCTCCATTCAAATAAAGATAAGACCGCGAGTAAATAAAAAACATACTCAGACCCCTTACATTCTCTAAAGAGAGAATTTTATAAACAGGAAAACCCTAACTTAGGAAAACCCTGGACTAGTTCAAATACCCGATAAAGGGGTTGGACTTTTAGCTTGAAACTCGACGAAATGGGCAAGGATTCCATCAACACTTCATCCGGGAATCCGCTCCACCTGCAAACCACCTCCTCCCTACCAGCAGGATACCACAAATTAGAAAACCCTGGACTAGTTCAAATACCCGATAAAGGGGTTGGACTTTTAGCTTGAAACTCGACGAAATGGGCAAGGATTCCATCAACACTTCATCCGGGAATCCGCTCCACCTGCAAACCACCTCCTCCCTACCAGCAGGATACCACAAATTAGAAATTCATCTTTGTAAAACCAAATGCATATGAATAAACCTGTTGTTTGCAAATAGCAAAAGTAAATTACTCAGCATAATACTTGTATATTTTAAAGCTCTCAGCGTTGCGGAATCACTGAGACAGAGAACATCGGATGACCGTCAAGGCATCAGCAAGGACCGCCATGGTTGGGAAGGGTGGTGTCACGCCCCCAATACTTTTTTCGTTTATTGGAGGGTGCGGCACCACCTTACGCCGGGTTCGGGCGTATATGGACTACGCCTTCGACTTCCAACACCAATTTATATCTACCGAATTAGTGTTAACTTCACAACTTCATAAACCGAACATTAACTCTTATGACCGATTTATAAACACATATCAACAGCAATATAATTCACAATTATATTTCTTTGTTTACTTATAATTCGTTCAATTATAAAAACCGCAGCAATAACATAAACACCAAGAACATCAACACGTTAACACCAAATGTAATGGGAGGGGGCAACTCCCGGCCAAATTGCGCCCTCAAAACCTTTGATTAACTTGCCAAAATTCAGTTACAATGCGTGAGCCTTGCGGCCTCACGATTTTCCAACAGGCCTGCGGCCACCAATAATTACAACCGAATTACAACAGGTCTACGACCCTTAACCGTTCCGCCTATGGACTGTGCGCACTTCTTGCACTTGCCTAGACCGGCGAAGTAATTCTGTTTGCTGTCCGGTGCGTATCGCATACACCCGGCGTTCGTTTAAACCCGACCTCTGTCTGCAGTCATCACTGCCCTTAACCGACCCCTGCTCCACCTTCTAACTGAGATCTATCTCACATTTCGCACTTCTGCTCACTTTGTTTGACTCTCCGTTGGAGGCTTAGAAGATCGAGGATCGAATCCGAATTGTTCGTTGTCCAACTGGCAAATGCGCTTATCATTTATATGACTCCACCGCCGATTTGGGAGGGGTGTCGACTTGCCAAGCCGACCCCCGAAATACGTTTAATGATTGTTCGCCGCCCCCAAGCCGACTCGTCCAATCTTTCGAGCCGTCGTGTCTCTTCCTCTTTGCGGGTCGGCCCTTGTTGTACAAGGCCGCCCATGCTAAGAGGCTATAAGCCTGCCAACCACTTCGCTTAATTAACTCGCGTGCGCTCCTTCCCTCATCGAACCGCTATGTTGCTGTCGTTCGTGTTGAAGTTGCCACCGTGTCGTTCAGCTCCGTGTGAGTGTGCACGCCCCATCGTTCGGTTCGTTTTACCGTTCGTTCGAGCGGGCGGACGCACTCCCGTGTCGCCCTGCCCATCGTTCGGTCCACATCCTTCACCGTGTCCCTTTGCACGATCCGCCCTTTGCTGCCGTGTGTGTGCCTTCGCTACATCGGTCTGTTTACTTTGTTGATCGTTCGGGCGGGTGGGCGCACTACCGTGTCGCCCTCCGCCATCGTTTGGCTATCCACCCGCTCTCCCAATTAACCAACTTCCATATATGTTCGGGCGTCCATCGCATGGTTCGCCCTACTGCCCGTATGCTGCCTTCGCCTCACCGGTAACGGTGTTTCGTGTGTCTGAGTCGTGAACGGTTCGTCGGGTGGAGGCTCGCCCGCCCATCGTGTGGGTCGCTCGCCCGTGCGCGGAGCGCCCGATTCCTCAGGGCGTAACATCCTCCCCCACCCTATTCCGTTGTCGTCCCGACAACATTCCATCCCATCGTGTCCTCTTCGATCCTCCATATCAAGTCGCCCTCCCAATTCATGATCCTGTGCACGTTTCGGAAGTATGCATCCCATACTACATCAAGGTCGGCATTGTGCAACAACCTCGGCTCCCCAATATCTCAGATCTCCAAGTCCACAATGTATGGATAACTTGCGCAAGTGTCACACATTTTTATTATGTGCCCACACTTACATTTCTGATCCCCGGCTCAGGTTCATGGGAACCCCCAATTCTCTGCTGCCCATGGGACCACCCTGTCTGCCCAATTACCTTGCGGGCTCACTGCCTTGAGCAGCCAACAATGAGCCCTGCCTCCCGTCTCATCTAAGAAAGCCTCAAAGGAGGTGAGCCAGGCGGCTCTCCTTCGTCCATCAATTCGACCCATCTGTCAGGGTCTTCACCTTCTACTTGGTGTATCTCCCGATTTTCCTCTTGGATGTTCGGTCTCATACACGTACCATTTCCTCCGTCATTGCCTTCCACCAACTTCAGCCTTCTTGACAAGTCCAAGATACTGTCTGTGAGTGACTGAATGACTAATTCTTGTTCAACAAGCTTTGTCTCCATGGTAGACAATCGCTTGTTAGTCTCTCCTTCGTCCTCCATCTGCATTCCTCCTATCTTATGATCTGCTTTAGCCATACCACAGTAGGAATTCCTACGGGTACGTCCTCTCTCCCGTCATAGATGAAGAGTTTCCTCAGATGAGGAACCATCATAGCTTCAAACTGCTTCATGAACTCCATCCCCAACACTGCTTCGTAATCGTTGATCCGCACTATGGTTAAATCGACCTTCTCGGACCATTCACCAAGTACCGTATCCACCCCCTCAGCTATGCCAAGGATCATTGCCGGAGGAGAGTTTATGGTTTTCAATTATGCCCCTGCCAACACAACCTTCAACCCGAGTCTCCTCGTTGTTTCTTTGCCCATGAAATTATGTGAAGCGCCACTATCGACCATGGTCAGCACTTCGGCCCCTCCAATTCCCATCCGAACATACTCTAATCCATTCCCCTTCTGTCTTTCTTCCTTGCCCACTTATGCCTTTGAAGTAGCTTCAGGCCCTTCTTCACTTGCATCTTTGTCGTGGTGGTCACCGGTAGAAGAGGCCTCTATCACCGCATACTCATGGAATTGTGAAGTTCCTTCTTCGACTTCTTTCTTTTGCTTCTTCCTGTCCTTGATTTCACCCCTCAAGGCCATAAGATGTTTCTCAAGGATTAAGCACTCTTCCCTTCTCCGGTTAAGGGCACGCCTGGTGCTTAATTCTTTGAGCTCTGCTTCTAGTGCGAGTCCCCTCCTTGTAAGTTGGAGAGCTCTCTCTTCGTTGAAATTCGAGGCTTCGTTACTTACTATGGCCCGGAGACCCTTTTCCGTTTGAGCCAGCCCTTTGCCACATTTCTTGAACGCCTTCTTCAACCTTTTCGTTTCTGCAAGTATCTCTTCCTCAAGCTCTCCCATGGTGGCGAACCCCAATTTCTTGAAGAGAGGTACCTCGGTACTGCTTGTAGAAACTTTGCCACTTTTCTCCATCTCCGCGAACACCTGCCCCAGACCAGGCAGATTCACCTTCAATTTTCCATGAACAATTGTTCAACCAGCTCCCACCGATGTTTCCACACTTGTCAACCAGCACGAACAACCTGTTCACCAGCTCCAACCGAGCTCTGATACCATCTGTCACACGCCCAATACTTTTTTTCGTTTATTGGAGGTTGCGGCACCACCTTACGCCGGGTTCGGGCGTATATGGACTACGCCTTCGACTTCCAACACCAATTTATATCTACCGAATTAGTGTTAACTTCACAACTTCATAAACCGAACATTAACTCTTATGACCGATTTATAAACACATATCAACAGCAATATAATTCACAATTATATTTCTTTGTTTACCTATAATTCGTTCAATTATAAAAACCGCAGCAATAACATAAACACCAAGAACATCAACACGTTAACACCAAATGTAATGGGAGGGGGCAACTCCCGGCCAAATTGCGCCCTCAAAACCTTTGATTAACTTGCCAAAGTTCAGTTACAATGCGTGAGCCTTGCGGCCTCACGATTTTCCAACAGGCCTGCGGCCACCAATAATTACAACCGAATTACAACAGGTCTATGACCCTTAACCGTTCCGCCTATGGACTGTGCGCACTGCTTGCGCATGCCTAGACCGGCTAAGTAATTCCGTTTGCTGTCCGGTGCGTATCGCATACGCCCGGCGTTCGTTTAAACCCGACCTCTGTCCGCAGTCATCACTGCCTTTAACCGACCCCTGCTCCGCCTTCTAACCGAGATCTGTCTCACATTTCGCACTTCTGCTCACTTTGTTTGACTCTCCGTTGGAGGCTTAGAAGATCGAGGATTGAATCCGAATTGTTCGTTGTCCAAATGGCAAATGCGCTTGTCATTTATATGACTCCACCGCCGATTTGGGAGGGGTGTCGACTTGCCAAGCCGACCCCCGAAATACGTTTAATGATTGTCCGCTGCCCCCAAGCCGACTCGTCCAATCTTTTGAACCGTCGTGTCTCTTCCTCTCTGCGGGTCGGCCCTTGTTGTACAAGGCCGCCCACGCTAAGAGGCTATAAGCCTGCCAACCACTTCGCTTAATTAACTCGCGTGCGCTCCTTCCCTCATCGAACCGCTATGTTGCTGTCGTTCATGTTGAAGTTGCCACCGTGTCGTTCAGCTCCGTGTGAGTGTGCACGCCCCATCGTTCGGTTCGTTTTGCTGTTCGTTCGGGCGGGCGGGTGCACTCCTGTGTCGCCCTGCCCATCGTTCGGTCCACGTCCTTCGTCGTGTCCCTTTGCACGATCCGCCCTTTGCTGCCATGTGTGTGCCTTCGCTCCACCGGTCTGTTTACTTTGTTGATCGTTCGGGCGGGTGGGCGCACTACCGTGTCGCCCTCCGCCATCGTTTGGCTATCCACCCGCTCTCCCAATTGACCAACTTCCATATATGTTCGGGCGTCCATCGCATGGTTCGCCCTACTGCCCGTATGCTGCCTTCGCCTCACCGGTAACGGTGTTTCGTGTGTCTGAGTCGTGAACGGTTCGTCGAGTGGAGGCTCGCCCGCCCATCGTGTGGGTCGCCCGCCCGTGCGCGGAGCGCCCGATTCCTTAGGGCATAACAGGTGGCCTCCACACCCAACGACATCAGCACCGAGATCAACATTAACTCCACACAGAAACCCTCTTGCAGTGGGAGCCGAAGACCTCCTTCCGAGGAGAGAAACAATGAGCAAAGATCGCCGAACCAACCGTTGGATCAATGCCAAAGCCTAAAGGCCGTAGATGGGGTCCGGAGAGCCACTTCCCATTAAAGGCCGTAGATGGGGTCGGGAGCGCCACTTTCTATTGAAGATTCCGGAAGGCTAGAAGGGGCCCGGAGCCCACTTTGTTAGATTACTGCCGGCCACAACAGCAGGCAGTAATCTCAGCAGGCCAGGTAATGAGATAAGTTCAACATTAAAACTTTGACTAATAAACTCAGAAAATTAGCATATATGTTCCAACCTTATTCGATATGAAAAATAGTTCCAAAGCGACATTAATACGATTGTATATCCTTAGTTCCAACGTTAGTCGATATGACAGATAGTTCCAAAGCTACATTAATACGACTGTATATCCTTAGTACTAACGAATCCCGAGGATTTTGAGGACCATCAAATCTGAACTAGAAACCTTTGAAAAAATGAATGAAATTATAGCAAGGCTGCGGTCAAGCTGTAACGCATTATGTATCAGCAGATTGCATAACTATAATGACAAATTTAATGATTATCGCTCGGCTAAAATAAATGGATGTGTATTTACTTTGCAGTAATAGATGGTAAAAGTTTTTTTTTTAATGTATAGTTAATTTTAATATGTGGATTCATGACACGCATCAGACTGGTCACGAACTAATGCGCTTCGGAGCATTTCTTCATTTTTCTGTTCTAGCGTCGAGATACTCGAGAGGCTGTGCTTAAGGTAATATTTTATATAATATTATTTTTTAAAATTTTTTAGTTAATTGTATATAGTAATTAATGATGTATAATTATTATATTTTAAATAAATTTATATTTATTGTACATAGTAATTTAGGTGATACAGTGTATAGTAATAATAATATAGTATACTAAGTCAAAGTAATTAATAATATAGTATACTAAGTTAATTCTTGTTAATTGTAGAATTTAAATAGATTATATTTCAATCAATAATATTTTAAAAATAAATGAAAAAAAATTGTTAAAAAATAATAAATCTCATTATGAAACTTTAAAATATTTTTGATTTTTTAATTAAAAAGGCTAATAATAAATCAATAAAAAACTATTAAAATATAATAAAAATAACAAATAAACAAAAACTAAATTAAAATATAACATTTAAAAAAAAAAAAATTAATGGATAATTTATAATATACATTTAAAAAAAAAATAAAATTAATGGATAATTTAATAAATATAACATTTTAAAAAAATAAAATTAATGGATAATTTACAATTAACCATTTTATTTTTTTAATATTTCTAAAATTATTAACTAAGTTTATATTTAGGTTGATAAACACGTTACTCACTCTAAGAAAGAACTGAAATTTGATAATAAAGCACGTAACTTTGTCTCTATATTAAATAATCAATCTTGGTAATCTAACGAACGATTCTTTTTTGATACAGTGACCTATATTTGGAAAGCCGGATCGATTTTCTGAAGCGGAATCAAGTGCGGGACTCTGGCGACTATTACTCAAATGATTGCTATTTGTAATTTTGCTGGTCAAAGCTCAAATTGAATGGCCAAACCGTGGATCCTGCTTTATACGTGATGCGATCATTGCCCCCACAAGTTTTTAAAATTATCTATGGAAGTTAGATATGATATGAAATATTAAACAGCTTCTGCATGAATTTTCAAGTCAGGCACTGGTCAATGCGAGGGCATTCTCTGATTCTTCCTACGTACAGTTTCAATGTTTTGGAATTAAACGTTACTTTCACTATACTACAAGTTACGCCGATTTTTCAATTACGTGGATATTAATTTAAATGGCCACAGAATCCAGTGTTGCATATTCGAAAATCAAAATTCATCTCCCTTCCTATCACTTTTGAATGTAAAGTTCTATCAGAGAATATGCCAAGTGTTTGGTTCGTGTAGAGAAATTACATTGGAATTGGACTCAAAGAATTTTATTTTTTCATGAATAAAATTGTTTTTCATGAATTTTATTTCTTCGTGTAAGTCATAATCTAACCGATTAGATCAGATTAAAAGTTTGAGAAAAGTCGTAATCTAACGGATTAGATGAAATCTAACAAATTAGATTAAAAGTTTGAGAAACAATCTAACGAATTAGATTATATCTTTTAGAAATGAAAAGTCAGGGATTTCCGTTTGCAAAGAAAAAATAACAGCTTGAAATAAATTAAATTATTATTCTTTTGCCACCTATTCTCTAGTCATTTTGGATAAGGCCAACACAGCCTCTCTCTGTTTCCATTCGAGCCGATCACGACTCAATCAATTAGCACGTCCTTCCTAAGGAAATGTCTTAATGAGTGAATTCTTGAACTGTTTTGTTCTGATTTGGCTTCCAAACCCATCAAACATTACATGTATGCAATGAAATTGTGGAAGCTAAAAGATTTGGAGAAGAAATTGCGACAGAGAAAGGGAGCAACACATACAATGGAAGCCCTGGAGAACAAAGGGTCGACCGCAGAAGCCCCGGAGAAAGAAATCTCGAATTGGGCATCATTTGAAATGGTATATTTGTACAATTTCATTTTAGATGGTTCACATTGTGATGGATAAGTGGGAAGCAAATTGTTCCTTTAGTTTTTAATCATTATATAATTTTTACAATTCAGAAGAAAAGAAAGTTGAAAAATTCCTAAGAATAACATATTGTTACCCATCATTCTCTGGGGAGGGTTCTTGACGGTGCTTTCCACCTGCCTTCTATTAGCACCGACGGCCTCAATGCAGTGGAAACCGTGAAGGAAATATACTCCGATGTGTATTATGTTATATTGTATTTTTTCATCAGATGTTCTAGAATTAAAAATATATTTTTACTATTTCTACTAGATTAAAGCTAGGTAAGATTATAAAATGATATATTTGTTATTTCCACGGGTATAAATATGATATACAATTTTCAAGAGATTTACATCATTGAATCTCGAATTGTAAAGATTATATAACGGCGATCAAATCCTAGCAACAAATTTGTTTCCCACTTGATCCATCATAATGTGAACCATATATGGTGAAAGCAGCTCTATAATTTCTGATCTCTGAGTTCCATTTACTTCTAAAAGAATATTTCATGGTTATACCACTCCAAAGTATCAGAATATAAAACCTATAGAATTGAACTCATGAATTTGAAAACGGACTGAATAAACTGGCTACATGTTTTGACCAAATATAATGATTAGATATAATGGGACCCCCTGGTAAGAGATATCTACCAGTGAAATATAAATTTTGATACTTAGCCTACCTAACATTTGCATATTGCTGACTCAAAGTAAAATAGTAGATTGTTGCCTCAACATTTTGTTATAACTCATATGGTCTATTTTCTAATTATTTCACCTGGGTAATACACGATCATAATAGTAACTATGATAAGCATTATTTCTCCTAAATTATTTATAAGATAAGTATTATTTATGATAATTTTATACTATACTCCTAAGAAAATTTACAGGTGGCTTAACTTATGAATTGAATAGATTATTTGATAATTCTATACTATACTCTTAAGGCAATTTTTACAGGTGGCTTAATTTATGAATTCAATAAATGGTTTGAAAACTACTAAGTGGTAGATCTATGACATATTATGGTCATAACGAGTCATAGAAAATAGATTATTTGATAATTCTATACTATACTCTTAAGGCAATTTTTACAGGTGGCTTAATTTATGAATTCAATAAATGGTTTGAAAACTACTAAGTGGTAGATATATGACATATTATGGTCATAACGAGTCAAATTTCTATGGACGTAATTACAATAATACTTCAATGATAGTTTTTAGTTTATTTTTTATTTTTTAATATTTAACAATTAAATTATTAATTATCATAATAATTGGAAAAATGTAGCAAATTATTTATATATTTATGACAAAATTTTAGAGTTTTTCAAAAGTAGTTTACTTCATTTATTTGGTTAATATGTTTCTCCATTTTTTTTTCAATAGTAAATTATTGGTATATGCCTACTACATATATCAGCCACATTTATTAATGTGACTGTGTTAGTAATACTGTAATTTAGTTTGTCACAATTTACAATATAGTAAAATAAGTATTTATCATGATAACTTTTACTTATTACAACATGTATAACTTGATCAGGAAGAATAAAAATCAGAAATATTATAAATATAATGCAGATAGGACAAAAGGATTATATGATGTTTTTGCAGAAATGAGTATACGTTAGGGCCCAAAAATTTTCATGATTGAAAAGTGCAAATATAACACTAGTGTATATAAGTACGAATTATTCAAGATTATTTTATTGAGTGGAAGTAAGCATGAGTGATTTTCATGAATGAACAACATTGAATATTAGATGGTGTTTTAAAAATATAAATTAGTAAAATTATATTATTAAAATGGTTGATATATATTGATGGGTATTTTTTATAGCTATAATGTTATTGATGTGTTTATAAAAATTGGAAAATGATATGTTATATATTAATCATGGTTGTATATTAGACATTATTAATGTGGTTGTGTTAGTTGGTAGTGAGAAATGTTTAACATTGTGTGACTATGGTTAAAAATTGTTGATGAGGGTTTACCATCGTTGCCAATGGTTCATGATGGTTTTTGAGGGTTATTGATGAATGACTATGGTCGCAGAGACTTGAAGAGGTTGACCATGTTTGACGAAGATTGACCATTCAAGTAAAACTGTATTTATGTCACATTAATCTGGAGTATTTTTACATTAATGTTTGTCAACATGATTGACCATGTTGGTGTTACATTGATGCTAATGTTAATGTTACATTAATGTTTGCATTAATGGGTGAAGAGCATTAATGAGATTGACAATGATTGTAAATGGCCAACCATTAATATAACAATGTATTTATGTTACGTTGTTGAACAAGGTTGACCATGAAAAAAATTTGTGACCATGGTCTTAGTTTGTTTCACAACAATTGAACATGGTTGACTATGATTAAATCTAGTCAAGTTATGGTTGATTATGAAAATGGTAGTCCATGTTGACCACGGTTGTCCATGTTGACCATAGATGTCCACTGTTTGACCATGTTAACCATGGTTGACAAGATCGTACATGGTTGACTACTATTGTGCATGGATGAACACTATTGACCATTGTTGAACTTGGTCACTATGTTTGACACACAATGTCTCCACCTCGTCAACCTATGTTATAGTGCTTGTGCTCATGGCATATTAAGAAATACCCTAATCTCACTATATATTTATAAAATCCTCCATAAATTGTTTTTTTGAACCCCCTCCCCCACCCCCAATCCAAATTTCTATTGAAAGTAACCCTATTTTATTAAAAACCCATTTTTATACCCCTCCATAATTTTCCTCTACTCCACATTCCTCCCACAATATGCACAATATATTATTTTTATGTTGACAATATAAAAGTCTTCTTATGAATTAACATTATAAGTTATTGGTAAAAAAGATGAATTCCCCATGGTCTCACCATCGTTGTTAAGCTATGACGAATATGTTTTACCATAGTTTAAGGTATTTGACCATGGTTCACTATTGTCAAGATATGACTAACAATGGTTAAACATCACAAATTAAGGTTTTCAACATTTACATATGTATTAATATGGTTGACCATGGCTTACCATGATGCCAATGGTGACCATGGTCATCCATCTTGACCATGATTACCATGGTTGACTGTTTTTGACCCCGTTCAACTCAGGGAAGATCATGGTTGGCATAGTTAATCATGATTAACGATGATTTCCAATTGTTTTGCTTGTTGTATTGAAACATCAATTTTTTTTCCAATAATAATGATGTTTGATGTACATCACAATTTGATGTCATTGCTTATGCATCACATTGCAATGGAATTTTTTGTTCGTTAACATTTTCAACCATGGGTGAACATTCTTGACCATGTTCCTAGCGAGTGAATGCATTTGCCCATGGTCTCCCATGGTCATCTTTAATTCACCTTTTTAATAGTGTTTGACCATGGTTAGCAATAGTTAACCTTTGTGAAGAAGTTTGAATATGGATGCCTATGGTTGAATACAATCATCTTTGTTTCATTGTGGTCGATCATGGTTTAATATAGTTGAATATGCTTGACCATGTTTGATGATAGTCAGCAAGAATTTCCAATCTAAAACCATGTTTGACCATAATTGAGCTCGTTATATCATGATTAACTATGGTCAAAATATGGTTTACTAACGCTGGAGATAGATAGGGTTGTTAGCATTTGAGTATAGATAAATCTGGTTGTCCATGGTCCCCTATAATGCCCATGTTGAATATGGGTGGCCTTCTGTGACGATGTTGAGAATATTAGCAATGTACACCATGATTTCCACATTAAACTAAGGTTGTTTACGATAAAGTATCATTGGTTCTGGTTAAAATTTTAATTATTAATTGATGTTTACAAGATATGAGGTAAAACCTGATAATATCAAGAATAAAAGAATTAAAAAATGGTTTGTCGTTCACTATAGTGTGGTGTGTAATGGTATAAATAAAAAGCTTTTGTTGATTCCATGCTTTAAAAGCAATTAGACATATATCAAAAAGTTGCAATACCACAACAAGTACATAACTATTGAGAGGATGCAATAGCAAGGTAGGCCGATTACTAAGCAGAGTATCCAACTTGTCGGAAGACCTAAATGACATTGTTGTATATAGGTTTCATATTAAAGGTGGAAGTTGTTAAGTAGTGGGTGATCCTTTAGTAGTCGGGTTTAAAGATGGATGAAGAATAAAGGTTGGTCATCCATGTGTAGCATTATTGGTTGCCTTAACTAACAATGATGTTAATGTTGGACTAAGACCTTAAACATGTTGGTATGGGGGATATCATAAGAATAGGCTAGGCGACAACGAGAAATTTTAGGGTCTAATATTTGTAGGTGGTCTAATTTTCTATTTTTTTCCCCATTATTTTTATCATTTTCCATTTTTCCTAAAAATGATTAGCCAAATTTTTTTATCATAAATTTTTTTTACCTTAAAATAGCCAAAGTTGTATAGATAGTATATAAAATCATTAGAAATTTGAATATTTTGACAAATATATTGCTAAACATTCTATAGTTTGCATGTTAGAGACTAGTAAGATTCGCTAAGGTTCCTAAACTTTAAGATAAATATCCATCCTTAAAATTTTCCCGAGGGGGAGGGTCAAAATGGCCAATAAATCGTAGTTAGTCTTCAATGAATTTGTTTCTAGTGGTTAGAACATTTTGCAAGGGTGTGGAAAGAGATACATTGTGCATTAGAGAAAATAAAGGATGTAGAATAGGTAATAAACTATAAGTGAATATGATTAAAAGTGTTTTTTTAACATAGATAGAAAGTTGTGTTTGGAAATGGCAGAAGGCAACAATATGATGTTGATATAATTCTGTACATTATGATTGTAGACTACTTGATTTGGTTACATTATATCCATACTTGTTCTATACAATATGCTAAATTAAATATTTCTAGAGTGTTGTGTAGAAGTTACCCTAGTTATAGATAAGGATATAGGTTTGGAAGATGAACTCATCATTGGCACCACACAAAGGAACACATTCATATTCCATGTGTTTTTGTTGTTCTCCAACCATCAAATATCTTGACCATGAAGACGACAGACTACCTTTGCAAATTTATCACTCCTTTGGATTGTCAATTGATACATCCTTGTAAGTGAGAATATTTACATCTAGAGTATGGTCACAACCAAAATCATTAGCAAGTATTTCAGGAGAGAATTATGGGCCCTGCATAGGCCATATAGTAGTGCCGAGATGTTTAGCTTCCTATCTATAATTTATATAGCTATTGTGTTGATCACCTAGACATGTTAATGGAGGAATAAATTCCACCCTTAAATCAATTAATACTACTACTCACAAAATTGCATATGTTAATATTTAACTAATGTTTCCTTCATTAAAGTGGCCTTGTAAGTGTGATGCTTATTATAATCTCTATTACCATATGCAATGATAAGCTTACCTGGACAAGGAAAAGACATGATGGTGCTTTATTACCTTTTTTTTTACATATTGAAAAAACCAAAATCAATGATTATAAAAAAAAAAAACCGTATATTTGTCACAAAAATTAAGGAAAAAAAAATACATTGCCAATGAAATCTAAAAAACCAACTCTATTATCAATTCATAGAAAATAAATAAATAATTATATTAAGAAAAGTATACCATTAACTAATAAAACTTCTCATAAATATTCTTAATTTGAGAAAAAAATAGTCGACTCTAATTTCCTTTTTTAATATTAAATTATGTTATTAGTATCATTACTCCACAAATCATTCGTGAACTCTAATGCTTTTTATGTTGATTTTAATATAGTGCTTAAAAATTCATATATTGTGGGAACGGAGTTAAGTGATAAGGCTCTAAGAATGGCGAGGGAGCTATAATGAGTCTAAATTTGTGTTTCCTATTTAAATTTGGATGTATTTAATTTGGATGGAGAGGGGATAAGCTTGGCAAGGTTGAGAGACGGCCAACCATTATGCGTCGCTAATATTGATGTGGTAGTATCGTACTTCGGCATAATCTCCACCCGATGGTGATGTGTGGTGTAGATTTGTGTTTCCAATGTTAGGTGAAAATGATGAAATAATATTTTTTCCCCTTGTCATATTCAGTTAATTTTGGATGAATATGTGCTGAGCTTGGCATTGTGTTATAGATAAAGGTCACCTTTATACGGCACTAGTTGATGTTTAGTATTGTACTTGTGCCTAACCTCGGACTCATGTTGAGGTGTGTTTAACGTAATTGTTCTTGTTCGATATCTTTCTATTTTATCGTCATCTCCGCATTCTGCACCAGATGTTGCAAAGGAACGCCCGTAGAAAATTGAGACCAAACTATTACACACAATTACTTTTATAAGAATAAAGTACTTGAAGTCAAATTCATATCCGCCCCTATTTACTGGGAACCATTTATAGAATATCTATAACATTCAGGCATTATACACAATGATCAAGAAATTTCCCTATAAACAACCTTCCACAACAACCTTTTGTCACGTCCACATTTTAAAAAATGCCTTGGAACGTGATTGGAATCTCCCATATTGTCTTTTTCGTTATGCAAATAAATCTTCCCTATTGCTATTTTCATCATGAATATTGTTAGTTCATTGTTGTAAAGTGTTAGTGTGTTAAAATATACAAACAGCACCTTCCACAACAACCTTTTGTCACATCCACATTTTAAAAAATAATTAAAAATGCCTTGGAACGTGATTGGAATCTCCTATATTGCCTTTTTCATTATGCAGATAAATCTTCCATATTGCTATTTTCATCCTAAATATTGTTAGTTCATTGTCGTAAAGTGCTAGTGTGATAAATTCAATACCATAAGTTCGAGAAGCGAAAAACATTCGTCAATTAGCATAACATGTATTTTTCTCTCACCGTGTATTCTTCAGGCATGCATTACAAAATTTCCATCAAAGAGCACAAGCAATAGATTAACTGATTTTTTTCTTTTGAGATCATAAACTGGAAAAGCCCTGAAACTTTTCAAGTTCCATACCTAAACCAAGAAAACGAACAACCCTAAGAAAACCTAAACCAAAAAACATTTCATGCTGGTCAGCGTTACTGATATATTCATGACTGATCATCTCTGATGGGTGTGCCTTCTGCGGATAACCTGAGACTATCAAGCCATGCATTCCTTCCACTCAGAATAAGATGAAATAAGTCATTAACCTATTTAGAGAGAGGATCTAACCCCTGGGCAAGCAGTTGTGCACTTTGTTGTAATTCCCGTATAGCAATTTTGATATGTTCCACTTTCTCTGTTCAATAGACAATCTCAGCAGAAGATAATTTCTCAACTATAGGGTGAACATTTTCAATCGATGCATCCAACAATTCTAGCTCTTTCAAAACTCGATCTCGGCCGTTGGCAAAACATCTCTTGATTTCGTCATTACTCCCTCGCTGAAAACTCATGAATGTTGTGGACCACAAAAACTCATCAGGAATATGCAATTCAATCAATGGGCCAAAGTGCCCAGCGAGAGAAGAAGCCACCACACTGCAGAGAAATATAGTTGTTGCCTTCACTCCATACATCGCTCTCAAGAAAACACTACCCTTTGACGATGACTTTACCTTCCCAAACTAAAGGCTTTTGCTCATATGCTGTAATATCACAATGCAATTTTCAATCCTACTCTTCCTTCGGGTGTTTGCACCATTTTTCCCCTTCAAATCCATTTTTCCCTTCAACTCTTGGAGAGAACCTTTGACACGGAAGAGCTTGTAGTTAGACCAAACGCCATCTGAAAAGTCCAACAAATGCAAAGCATAATGAACAAGAAGCTGGAAATATTCAAGCTTTGAAATTTCAACATTTAATGCAAGGCAAATGTCTAAAAGCTTTACAGTGTCATCCAGGTATTCGTCCATCCATTTCTCATCCCATTCTGCTATAGGAAATTGGAGATCTGTAATAAGGGACTTGAGGTCCGCATGTCTAGCAGATAAAACCGCCATGGCTTGCTGCATCCACAACAGATTTATCATGTTCTTCAATAACATACTGGCACCCTAAACATTTTATGGTAAAACAAAACACATAATTGCAGTCAAACAAAGATGGTTACAGAGTTCTCAATGATCAAGGATTTTTTGATCAAATTGTTTTCTGTTGCTTTTTCTCTATCTGCCCCATGAAAACAATCAAGACCATTAACTAGAGTCCAGTTTAGAGCTAAAAGAACCCTACTCGAGTCTGTAGGGTGCCATGGGGATGTTTTTCTTGTGTACTACAGACAGGTAAACAGGGTGGGGTCATTTTTAGTGTCGTTTGTTGCCAATGGATTCCTTGGATATGCCTCCTATGATGGAAGATTGTCTATGGGACGTCCCAAATGTCAGGGGTTTGTCCTTGCAAAATGGCTATAATGGGATTTTGTTAAAAAAATGTTTTTTAATCAACCACTGGTTAACATGAGCAAGATTTTCTTGATTGTGAGGTTATTAGTGGTGTATTTATTCTGCCAGAGTTTTGAAGGATTTGCAGGTCTTACTATTTTTTGTAAGCATAAGCACACATATGAGTATGGATATGTTATTGAAGAAGCATAAACTCTGGGGGAAGGAAGCCATCATTAAAATGCTTATTATTTTAACTTATATTTTACTTGAAGCCACTTTTTCCCATTAAAAGACCTCACTCTCCCAAATCCATTAAAGCATAGAAACAAAAGTCATAACATTTAATGGAGTGGCTTATAATTGCCACGGCAGCTGAGGCAATTCATTTCATAAGGAAACGCCTTACGGCGTAATTAAAATAAAAATAATATTTCTCTAGAAATTTCTCATCAACTTGCAAAGGGATGAGGCTCGACTTGCTAGCTATAGAACTCTCAAAGAGAAAACTCATCAAACATTAGAGAAACCCAAGTCGGGTTTTGGCCTTGCATTTGAGAGCCCTGGCAAAGAAATGTAAACATGTGAGACCCTACAAGTGACACAATCGATAAGGCCACTCAATGAAATGTTATCACGTCATTCAAGTAAAGACCACGAAAGCCTCCTTTGAGAGGAGAATCGAACCTAAAATTAAATTAAAAAAAATAAAAAATTCTGAGTGAAAGGAGAGCCGTGTACGTTACATGCATATGAAATATTGAAGGTTCAAGGTCAATTTGGAATCCAAAATATTTTTAGGGTTTACCTTAAATGGTTTAGAGAATTCTTCTGTCATCTAGAACCTACATTTTTCACGTAAGAAAGTGTTATACCTCGACTGGAAATAAACGTTAATATGATGATAAAACATAAATTGCAGAAATATATAAATATAAATTTCTACTTAGAAGATATGGTCTGAAGAGTCTTATTTGGTGCTTAAAACAAATTCCAGAACGACGTGAGGAAAATCTCTTGCACATATGCGGACCTTGAAACCCTGCATTAAGGATTTTATTTGAAACACAGTATATTCTTGTGAGCCAACAATGACAGGAGGAGTAACTACTTGAGAGAATCGACATGAAATAAATCATATAAATAAGAGAAAAATCCTGGGATGAAAGTCACAGTAAAACTCGAGGCATTTTATCAGATGCCATCACCATTAACTCCAAAACTTTAATCCTCTACAACAACTCATCCACCTAAGTTCACAAACTAGCCTTAAAGGCCAAATCAAGGAATTGAGAGTTTGCATAATTGAAAGTTACAGTGCCCATCTGTCAGCATGCGACAAGTAAATGAGACCATAAAGGCGAAATAGGAGTGGGTAGTTACCCAAAAAAATTCATTTTCCCTCTGCCATTGATCTCCAACCCTGAGCCTGTGCATCGTCAATATGTGGGCATGCCAAGGATTTCGTAATTTCTCCACACGACATTATCACCAGAGTTCAATACAAGTCTGGATTGTTCTGACCATATGGAATGAAAGCATAACGTTAAGCTTCGTAATGACATTGATGATAAATCATACAATGAGCTATACATTGAAAAGAATGTGTAAGGCACAAAATATTTCCATATGCAAATAGTACCACATGGCCCTCAATGTTTAAACTTAGGTATAACAAGACTACCGAAGTTGACCTCGGCGCCCCTGCCTTTTTTCAATGACCCAATAATCTGTATATGCACATAGTTCTTGATCACTAGTTAATGTGCATATCAATGAAGGTTTAATTAAATGCGATGCCGTGACCTAGGTCTATAACTGATGTACAAACCAACCGTTAATACAAGCACTGTCGATGCTATCAACACCCCGCGCTTAGAAAAAGTTGAACTGCATGCAGCAGCAAATTGGTCGGTTTGCCAAGGTGACCAGCTTTCAACACCCGTTTTTCTTTCATGATCTTCATCTTCTTTTACGTTCGTAGATTCAGATTGGTGTGCAGATCCGGTCTTATCAGACGCTTCCTGCGCATGAGTTGATATTGGTGGCTCCCCAGCAAAGTCTTGGGCATGATTAGGTGCTTCTGTTTTTCTCTCTTCCATCAACACTCTACACTGCATTTTTCTTCACCATCATCCTGTCGAATCACCTCTGGATGTATTGCGCTTCGATCGTCCTGTGCAGGTTCCTCCTGTACAGGATCTTGTTGTCCCGCGGGAGTCGACCTTGCGACCTCTGACTGTAGCGATTGATCTGGCTTTCCACTGGCAGGAGCCGCGTCTTGATTCTGGTGGTCGGAGATGTGAAGCAAAGGCATGTAGACACGCATCTTTTCATCCCCAAGCTTGGAAGTAATGCCATCGAAATTCAAATTTTGAGGAACACTGATCACTTTTCTGAACCTGCGCCCCCCTCAGTAAGGCCGACCTCCTAGCCCGCATGCATGCATCCAGCGTCTCCCAAATCTCTATTGCTGCAGCTTTATCTTGATGCCGCTTATGTTTGATAATCTCCAGGTAATTGTTAATCTGCAGAGAAATTACACGCGCTAAACGAATGTTGGCTGGGGTGCGTCCGTCCGCCTTCCACATTAACCCTTCAGTAAACTGAATCGGTGTATCGGTGTT
>APFE030625348.1:101916-156736 GCA_000404065.3 Pinus taeda | reverse complement strand
AACTTTTTTTAATTAAGTTGAAAAGTAAAAACAACATAACTACCTTCGAAATAAATATCAACCCTCTATCTGTGACTATTACTAAAAATATTCCATACATATTTAGTAAAGGCTAAATCCCTGTCAATAATAGAGATTTAACTTCTAAGTGATATACACATAATATTATTATTAGTAGTAAAGCTACATGGTTGAGATTTTTTCTTTTCAATTTAATTAGAAAACATTTTAAAATAAAATTAAAATAAAATATCTCTCGATGGGGCTCTTGGATCGAGGGAGGGTGAGGTGCGAGTTGTCATTGTCCAACCACGCCACATGCTAGGGGGATGTGGCCACATGCCCCCATAATAGTTTAGGTGAATAACATGTAGGAAGCACATGGAAGCCATCCATCCCACTGTCATGTGATGAACTCAACACATCATTTCATCCGCGAGAAGCATTTCTTGATGGATTCTCATACAACTAGGAGGATTTCACATCCCCTCAAGAAATCTTCCCTCTCGTCGTGCTTGTCTCTCAAATTTGGTTCATTAAGGAGGAATTCAATGATTGTCAAGCAAAGAAAGATTATGTAAACTCAAGGCTCAAATGCTTTAATTTTCATTATTATCTTGGTGGTTCTATACTCGGACTCGCACTTTAGAGCATTGGTAAGGGGTTTAGGCATCAACAATTCACTTGTGGAAAGGGAATTCTATTTATTCTCTTCATGTGGGCGGTGATTATGCCTTTAAGTTAGGTCGATAGGTTTTTATTTTGGGTTTTAGTTTGTTTCAACTATAGATTGGGGGAGTCTCATATGAAAATCAAGCAAGTTGATGATGTTTCGCTTGGCCCCCTAGCCTTTAACTTCTTCAACAAACTATTGTTGGTCTTTCTAGCACCTTGGTGGCACTTGTGAAATATTTCTTCCAATCAAACTCTGAGCCGAAAAGATCTCTACGTCTGGTCCAACATTCAGTCTATAGATGGTTTTGGTAGCATACATTTCATGTTTGATTGCACTCTTTCTGTGTAATCCTTGAAATTCATCATAACTATTGGTTTGTTGTCAGTTGGTTTTATAGGTAGAGGTGAGGGAAATGGATTCTCTTACAATAGTGTGCCTTCCCCAATCCTAAGGTTGTTAGTTTGTGGTTTCTAGTGAAGTCTGCATGGCTTCTTTCAGTTGATAAGGCTATCCTTAAGGACAATATTTCTTACAGGTTTATCATTGTCTCAAGGTTTTGCCCCAGGCTTAGGGGAATACTTGTCTTCCATTGGGTTTGTATCTCATTTAATACATTAAGTATGCCATGTTAGAGAGCTCAAGTTCAATGTGGGGTGATATATTATCAGGAATGAGGGAACACTTATGGGTTCTTTGGGGGGACACCCAATATTATGGCCATGTTTCTAAATTCTTTGGTGTACTCTTACACATTATTCCATTGTCTTTTCTTGAACTATGCCACTAGATCCACTGGTCCTCTACATACCCGATAAGGTAAATTATGACTTTATGAGGGTTTTGAAATTATCTCACATAGTCACTGGAAGATATCCCTCTAACCTTAAGGTTTATGTGTCGTTTTCCCAATAGGATAGGGCATGGCCCTCCAATTTTAGTCGAGCAAATGAAATATTTTTTTTTCTTCTATACAATGAACACTAAAATAAACTTCTAATTGTTACAACCAGTTATTTAACTTTAAAGTGTCAATCCCACCTTTAAATGACTTCATGTCAACCTTCACATCCACTTGAATATGGATTATGAATGGTTTACAACACTCGAACTAGGATGATCCCTTCCAAGTTGTTTCTTAGATTCCCTCATTGGTTCTTCTCGATTTGTCGATTTCTCCCTTGATCCGACCCTTAAATCAGAACCTCCATCTTCTCCAAATAAATTTAGCTTATTAGTCAAGGCTTCCATGAGGAGGCTCACATTACATTTTATATCTATGACTCGTGCTTCTAGGCATGAAAAACTATCCTCTCTGAGATCTTGAGGATTATTAACAATTTCTTCAATCATGGTTGGGGTTTTACGGCGTTTGGCTTAGATTATCTAGATCTCATGGATATTCCATTGGATAATTCCTCACAACATATTTAATGGAATTACACTTAAAATATGAAATCTACATTATGAGGGTTAATTCTCATTAGATTTATGGATTTACTAATTACTGGGTTATGATTATGCACATACTAAATAAAATATGCAAAAAATAGAGAACAAAAAAAAAAACTCACAAACCATAATTGACATAAGATATAACCTAGGAAACCCTTTCGAGTGAAAGCCCAACTAGAACACGAGGTTGTTGTGCTCTATTTATCTGAATGGAAAATGGATATAGGTACAAAGAAGTGAGACCCATGGCTTGTGGGTTATTATAATGCACAAAACCTCTTTGTTTTCTCTCTCCCTATGCACTCTTGGATACTCTACTTATCTATGGAACAAAATGCACTTGAATATAATGGAATCCCTTTTCCTCCTAGTGGCCCACCTATAAGAGAGCTTGAGAGTCTACTACTGGTTAAGTTTTACTCGTTCAACTCTCAACTAGAGTTACAATATGGACTCTTCTAGAGTCTTCTTCATCATGATCATGTGGCTAGCCCCTTTTCAATGAATAATGGGGGCTAATGTGACGTCCTCTCGAATCATGGTGGCCAAAATAGGAAGTTCAACTTCTAGGTGGCACGAGCTTTGCATACAAACTCCTATTGAGGTGATTCTTCTACCGTTGAAAGGTATTTGTGTGTAGAATAACACTAAATGGTTAGACAATTAAATAACAAAGTTTTACCCCAAAAATATTCCATTTGATGCCTCAATTTTCTTTTGAAAGGTTTTAGACCCGAATTTGCCAAATTGGGAGTTGTTGGTAAAAATGGTCTTCTAAGCTAATTCCTCCACCTTTTCCACTTTGAAAGTGCCAATATGGTTGACAAACAATATGATGATCCAATATGAACCATTTCTTATCAAACCCAAGTGTGGCACCTTCAATTGTGTAGAATTTTAAAGTGCCCATTTCATTGCAGGTGATGTTATATCATTGCCACCCAACCATAGAAAACTTATTGTTACCTCCCTTAAGCCAAGCATACTTGAAAAACTAACTAGCCAACTTGAAACTATGATATCATCCATCTAGACTGACAAGGGATAGTTAATGAAGATCATGTCCCTCTTTTATCAAGCATTTGTATATATTTGATGCACTAATAACCATTGTTGCCTTGCCATGAATAATACACATTATCTATCATATTTCCAAGTTGTGCCATCCTCAGTTGAAGTTGACTATGCTACACCTTGTCAATCACCCATACTACTCATAAAGCCATACTTGGTCTTCCTAACTTACATGCTAGTACACCATCCCAACCATCTCACTAATTACCTTAAGTTGATTACCAAGGTTACCATAGCATATAGACTGAATGTGCAACTTATCAAGTATGCCCAATGCACCCTTGTCATGCCATTTCCAGTGACATCTCAAGTTGAGTCCTTATAAAAAAAAACTCGTTATTTATGCTTATATGCATATTCTTATATATTAAATATCTTATCATAACCTTATTTTTAATTAAGAAAGTCCTTTTCCTAAAAAAAAAAAAAAATGAAATTTATGAGAATGTTAAATTTATATTAATATTTTCCAATCCAGTAACTCTACCTCTCTACATCTATTTTGAAGAGCATATAATGCTTTCCACGCTCCTAAAATTCTCTTCTTTCTGCAATCCTCCCAAATAAGTTTGTCATTGAAATCAATCCCGAGGTACTTGTACTCATTTACTTCTTTAAGAATGTTTCCTTCAAGGAAGAACGTATGTTCGCTATGCCTCCTTTTATTAGAGAAAATCATTATTTTGGTCTTGCTAGTATTGAGTTGCATCCCCACTTCTGTACAAAAATGCTCAAGGGCATATAGGTGCATTTTCAATCCATGGGCCAATTTAGAAATCAATACAAGATCATCCACATATAAAAGAATCTTTATCACAAACTCCCCCAACTGAACACCATCTCCAATTTGCAGATTTATCCACTCTTCCAGTTTATCAATATATAAGCCAAAAAGAGTAGGAGATAGAGGGCAACCTTTCTTGAATCCAATGTCATTTCTAAAGCTTTTTGAAATACGCACCGAGTGTTGAAATATGGCAACAAGAATATTCCAATTTAAGTTGTCCTTGAATTAAATTGTGAATTAAAATCGAATTTAGTCTTAATAGCTACTTGGAAATAATTAATTAATTAATTTTAGATTAATTAGTTGGATAAATTCAAGTTAGAAGTCTTTCTGAAGTCATGCAAGACTTATCCCTTAAATTAAGGAGATAATATTGAGTTATATTTGAGTTGTAATTAGTTAACTCAGTTTACTGAGTTAAGTCTAGTAAATTAGTTCCAAACTGGTTGAGGAACTAATAGTGACTTAACAGTCAGTTGATGCATGCATGCACTCAACTAGTGCTACTCCATTTAACTGAAGATTCCCTCATCAGAAACTCATGCATGTCTATTCTGAGAAAGACCCAGTTGAGATTAATGTATCAGAGCTGTGAACAGTATACTGAGAAGAAAATTCAAAGTATGAAGTTCGGGGTTGCAGGTGCAAATCGAATTCATATCATACTTCAAGGCAATGGTGTTCTATGGCTTGAGACTTGAGTATGCCTTGGAAGGTAGCTCAAATTACATAGCATGTAAAGATAGAATGGAGGTTGTATTAGAAGACAATGACTTGAAGGAATTCATTGATCAAGAAATCCCAAAGCCAGCTTCAACTAATGCACAAGAGTTGGTTGAGTGGAAGAAGTGTGTGGCGAAGGCGAGACGGATCATCCTTGAGGGAGCTCGAGACCATATTGTCTTGAGTCTCCATGGGAAGAATACTCCATTTTCAATGTTGAAGCATTGAAAGACCTCTACCAGAACAATAACGACTAGAAGAAATTGGCGCTCAAGGATAAACTTTGAAGAATCAAGATGGAGAAGGGTGATACTATTTCCACATATCTAAACAAACTCACCACTGCAAAGATGATTTGGTAGTGTGGGAATAACTACTTCCGATGATGATATGGTGAGCCTCGCTCTCCTTCACCTTCCAAAGAGTTGGAATAGCTACCAGGACTCTATGAATGGAAGGGAGAAACTGCTGGATTTGGAACGACTGTGGTCAGATCTTATGCAGGAGGAGATCAAGAGGAGCACATGAGATGGTTCTTCATCCAAGAATGATGATGAAGAAAATATGGCCTTAGCAGTTAAGGCAAGGAAAGGGAAGGGGAAGGCTTCCCATTTCAAATCAAATTCTTCTCATGGAGGGAATAAGGGTGACATGTCTAAAGTAAGATTCTTTAATTATCACAATATGGGACATTATGTTACTAATTACCCATCGAAGAAGTCCAAGAAGGGCTCCTTGGAAGGATCGGAAGGTGAGGCATTAGCCTCTCAGTTCAAAATGGACTTTACCCTCATCGCATGCATGGTGTCATCGATAATGGGTTGTGTCTGGTATCTTGACAGTGGAGCTTCATTCCACATGATCGGTGATAAAAATTTATTTAGTGCCTTGGAGGAGAAATACCTCAAGATGCGCATAGAGATGGGTGACGACGGAAGGTATAGTGTTTTAGGAGTGGGCATGTTGCTTTTTAGAGGGAGCATGGAGCTCCTCTCACCTTAACAGATGGATGTATGTGCCTAGACTGAAGAAGAATTCAGTATCATTTGCAATGTTAAAGGAAAAAGGTTGCGATATTGTCTTCAGTAAAGGAAAGGAATTCCTAAGACACATAGCCACAGGTCAGACCAAGAGGATAGGGATTCAGGTGAAGAATCTCTATAAACTAGAGGTAGATGATTGTGCAACATTGAGTACGAAAGCAGAATTGGTGCAAAGCCAAGACATTGGCGAGTTGTGGCACAGGCGATTGGGACAATTGCATCATGGGGCTTTGAAGATAATGCAGCAGATATCTACATGACTTCCCAAAGGTAAACTTGAGCAAGTTGACACATGCAAAGGTTATACCTTGGGAAAGTACACCAAGTATTCCTTTCATGATTGAGACAATCGAGTAAAGGCTATCTTAGAATGAGTTCATACTGATTTGTGTGGATTGTTCTCGATGGAATCGACAACGAAGCAAAGGTATTATGTGATTTTCATTGATCATTATTCTCATAAATTTTGGATTTATTTCATGTAGAAGAAGGATCAAACCTTCACAAAGTTTTGTGAGTTCAAAGCTTTGGTCGAGAAAGAGTCAGGGAAGAAGATCAAGGCCTTGAGAAGTGACAATAGTGGAGAATATGTCTCTCAAGAGTTTAAGGACTTTTGTGTGGCAAAAGGAATTAAATGAGAGTTGACGGCACCTCATAACCCACAAAAGAATGGGGTGGCTAAGAGGAAGAACAAAAATATTGTAGGGGTAGCATGAGCAATGCTACATGACCAAGGCCTACCACTTCACTTGTGGGCTGATGCATGCAACACAACAATATATTTGCATAATAGAAGCCCGTATCACATACTTGGGATGAAGACACTAGAGGAAGCTTTCTCCGGTAAGAGACCAGATGTCAGGATCTTTGGATCATTGGTATATTTCCATGCGACAAAGGATGCACGGAAGAAGCTTGAGCTGAAAATAGAGTTAGGGATATTTGTGGGGTACACTGATACACCTCATAACTATCGAATGTACTTGCCTACCAGTCGGAGGACAGTGGTTCATAGAGATCTCAATTTTGATGAGCAGAAGGCCATGCGAGTTTCCCTTGAGAGGGATCTCCAACTACAGGCTATGGAGGAACTGTTAGTTCCTAAGGAGGAGGAGCCTCAGACTAATGCAAAGCAGCCACATGCAGAGGTTCCAGGAGTGAAGACATCCACTCAAGCAAAGTCTTCCAAAGATGGACGAAAGCACACAAGAGAAGATGACAGAATGTTGCAGGATGTGAGAGAGAATGTGGGAGCACCATCTTCTCAGCGTAAATAGAGGAGGTCACCTGAGAGGTACACTGGATACATGGCCCTTGCTAGGGAATGTGTTGAGACTGAGCCATCTTCCTTTGAGGAAGCAATGCAGCAGCTGATTTGGGTTGATGCTATGGTGGAGGAGTATGACTCCATAGTTTGTAAGAGTGTTTGGGATGTGGTTCTGAGACTAGAGAACAAGTTAGTTGTGAGTTCTTGTTGGTAAGTAAGCTGCTGATTTTAGTGTGGAGAAGCATAAGGCAAGATTTGTTGCCCATGGCTTTTCACAAGTCAAGGGGATTAACTATGATGAGACTTTTGCTCCTGTCGCAAGGTACTCATCTATTAGATATATGTTGGCACTATCAGCACAGATGGGTTGAAAGATCCATCAGATGGATGTGAAGGCTGCATTCCATAATGGATAGATTGAGGAATAGGTGTACATAGAGTAGCTAGAAGGTTTTGATACCTTCGATCGTGAGTCGCATGTGTGCTGACTCAAGAGAGCATTGTATGGGCTGAAGCAAGCACCTCGTGATTGGTACACCAGGATAGACAACTACTTCACCGGGTTGGGCTTCACAAAGAGTGAAGCGGATGTGAACCTGTACCACAGCATGGTGAAAGGTAATTTGTTGATCATTGTACTTTATGTTGATGATCTCATATTGACAAGTGATGATCAGTTGATCGTGTCTTGCAAGGACCTTGCAAGAGAATTCGAGATGAAAGACATGGGTCTCATGCATTACTTCCTTAGCATGGAAGTGTGGCAAAAGGATGGGGAGTTGTTTGCGTCTCAAGGAAAGTATTCCAACAAGATACTCAAGAGATTCCACATGGAGAAGTGCAAGCCCATGTAGACTCCTCTAGTAGTTAATTAGAGGAAGGAGGTTTCTACTTCAAAAGAAATGGTAAAGGCTATTGTGTATAGGCAGCTTGTGGGTTCGTTGATGTACTTAGTGAACACACGACCAGATTTGTGCTATGCGATGAACCAACTGAGTCAAGCGATGGTTCAACCTACCAAGATGTTTTGGAAGGCGACAAAGCATGTATTAAGATGCCTCAGAGGCACATCTCAGTATGGATTATGGCACAAACGGACGGAGGGAGTGAAGCTACATGGCTTCATTGATGCAGATTGGGCAGGGAATCCATCAAATCAGAAGAGCACATCAGGAGGAATTTTCAACCTTGGGTCAGCAAAAGTTTCTTGGTACAACAAGAAACAGAGGTCGGTTGCACTCAGATCGACAGAGGAAGAATACATGGCTGCAAGTTAGGCAACATGTGAGGCCATCTGGATGCGGAAAATACTATATGGTTTGTTTGATCAGAGGATGGATCCAACTGTGATCTATTGTGATAATCAGAGTTGTATCAAACTCTCTGAGAATCCAGTATTTCATGATAGGTCTAAGCACATCAACATCCAATATCATCATCTCAGAGACTGTGTAGCAAGGAGGATCATGTTGTTGCAATATATTTTGACAGAGGGGCAAGATGCTAACATTTTGACAAAGGCATTGTCAAAGTGTAAATTTGAGTTCCATAGAGATAGGATCGAGGTGGCAGATAATCCCTTTCTTGTTGAGAGGGAGTGTTGAAATATGGCAACAAGAATACTCCAATTTAATTTGTCCTTGAATTAAATTGTGAATTAAAATCGAATTTATTCTTAACAACTACTTGGAAATAATTAACTAATTTATTTTAAATTAATTAGTTGGAGAAATTCAAGTTAGGATTTTTTATGAAGTCATGCAAGTGTTATCCCTTAAATTAAGGAGATAAGATTGAGTTATATTTTAGTTGTAATTAATTAACTCAGTTTACTGAGTTAAGTCCAGTTAAATTAGTTCCAAACTGGTTGAGGAACTAATAGTCAGTTGATGCATGCATGCACTCAACTAGTGCTACTCCAGTTAACTGAAGATTGCCTCATCAGAAACTCATGCATGTCTATTATGAGAAAATCCTAGTTGAGATTAATGTTCAAGGACAATGTAATATCAGCTACATGTGTTTTCTCATGGAGAAAACTCATGCATGCAGTCAAGGATTTATCCTTGAGGATTGCGCAGTTTTGGTGGAAGGGTTTTCCACTTGGTATCAGGGAAATCATCCACAAGCAAAAACGCAAGGAAATAGGAGCTTGGAGTGTAGAGAGGAAGGCTAGAGAGAAGCCAAGATTGCCTATGAGCATCTGTGAGGATTGCACTGAGAACTGTCTAGCTGTGAGAGCTAAGGCTTTGTATAATTCCTATGTATTTCCACCATGTATGATAATACAAGAGTGTGGGGTTTTTCGCTAAAGCTTTCTCCAAAGTATTTTCATGTGTATTGTACCATTGATTCTTCTTCTTCTGGTTATATTTTTCAACTCGATCTTTAAGCTTCCGCAAGTTGATAGTAGAAGTAGGTTATAGTATTCTGCTTTGATTTATATTGCATTATCGGGTTAACCTACATCATATTTTCTACACCAAGGCTCTAATTTTGACTTTCACTTCTCCATAAAGTCTATGGACAACGACTCTATAATGCAAATGAATTTCAAGTTCTTCCATTCTACGCCACAACGTATCTCTAGGGATTGTGTCAAATTCCTTTTTGAAGTCAACAAAGCAGCAAAATGCTTCTTCTTTGTCCTCCCAAACATTTTCAATAATGTGTCTCAATGTGATACCATGATCCACTCTAGAATGCTTCGGCCTAAAACCTGCTTGTCCTGTTGCCCTCTTTTCTTTTACTTCTGCCCACTTACTGATTCTATTTTCTACCATGTTGCCGAAAAGCTTTGCAAACAAAGGATTAATCATAATGGTTCTAGAATTGGAAGGATTATTAATGTCTCCACTTTTAAAAAGGGGTATTGCTAGGCTAATTGACCAGTCCCTTGGGAATCCTTGCTAAATGATGTTGTTAAATATTTCCATGATGTGCAATGCAAGAGTGTTCATTCCCCATTTTAGATACTCTGCTTGAAGCTCAACCAAGTCCTTTGCCTTTCCTGTTTTCAGCTTCTTAATTCCAATCTCCACCTCTTGTAACGTGAAGAGCTTTGTAGTTGTGTTAATCCTGGAGGGAGGCTCCGCCTCTGATTATTTCTGATAGAGTTGCTTTGCATACTCAAACCATTGTTGGGTTGTAATATTATTTTCGATTTGTTTCTTCTTTGGTTTAAGTTCTTGCTAGAAGAGCTTTGGGTTATTTTTGCTTACATATATTAACTCTTCTCACCTTGTTTGCATGAACTCATATTTTTTCCTTTTTAGTATCTGCTTATATAGCTTTACATTCATCCTCTCCTTGCTTGCATTTTTCAAGGTTCTCCTTGCCATTTTGCATTCCTCATCAAACCAAGCATTTGCAAGAAAACAATTTGATTCTGATTTCCTATTTTTTGCTCTTTTGGACTTCTCAAGTGCACTTTGGATTATATTTTTTAACTCATGACTGTTGAAACTTTTGAAACCATTTTTCTCCTTCTGAATTAATCTCTCTAACATTGTCTTGTAGATAGTACAATTTTCTTGTGTTAGAAGAATTTTTCCCCTTAATAGTGATTGGCGAGAATAATGGGTTTTTCTTCCATTTTGTCTTTCTTCTAACCATGATAATTAAGGAGACGATCATTAAGATTCCATACGCCAACGAATTAAGGATAATTAAGAGCCATCCATCCATGTAATTAGTTGGTTCTTCCCTTCAAATGACATGATTCAAATTAGGTAAATGTCGTTTGAAATAAACCCATGATTGCAGGGGGATAAGGGTATATTTGAAAGCAAATCAATCCATTTTTAAAAATATAAATGATAAGGATATATTTTATAGCAAATTGAGGTATTTTTTATATTAATTTTTGGGTTTTATTAAAGACATATTAAGGTGTTTTTAATATTAATCTCTTTGATATTGATAAACTTTTGGGTTTATTAATATTTTAGTTTTATAACATGAATAATCCTTTAGGTTTATTAATCCAAGGCTTTGTGGACTCCTTGGGTCTATAATATTAATCCCAAGTGTTATTAATATTAATACCTTGTGTTTATAATATTAATCCCTTGGGTTTTATAATATTAATAATCCCCTCGGTTTATTAATCCTTTAAGTTTATAATATTATTTGTCCCTTGAATTTATTAATTCCTTTAAGTTTATAATATTATTGATCCCTTGGATTTATTAATGCCTTTGGTTTATAATATTCATCCATTGGGTTTATAACATTAATCTTAATCTTTTTGGTTTATAATATTAATGCCTTGGGTTTATAATATTAGTTTCTTTGTTTTAATAATCTTTTGAAGTTATAATATTAATCCTTTTAGTTTATCAATATTATGGGTTTATAATATTAATCACTTGATTTTTTTAATCCCGAAGGTTTATAATATTAATCTTTTGTGTTTTTAATATTATCCTTTTGGTTTATAGTGTGTATCCCTTGGATTTTTGATATTTTTTCTTTTGGTTTATTACTCCGTTTAGTTTATAATATTAATTTCTTGGGTTTATAATCGGTTGGATTTAAAATATTAATCCTTTGAGTTTATAATAATAATAATAATAATAATAATAATAATAACATGTATTTATTAATATCAATATTTATATTAATATTAAGTCTACACCATTGATGTCTATTGGTGTATATCAACCATATTTACTAATATGGTTTTGCATGTTATTGATATACGCTTATTGACGTATATCAACTACATTTATTAATGTGATTATACTAATCAACACTTAAAAGTACCTTATGTTAATTAAAACTTCATAACCACTTAGTCTTTCCCTTACAACAACATGTTCCAATTTAGGTAAATGTCGTTTGGCATAAACCCATGATTGTACAAGGGTATATTTGAAAGAAAAACAATCCATTTTAGGGTAAGGATATATTTTATAGCAAATTAAGGCAATTTTAATATATTGACATAACCCCGTGAGTGTACAAGCAAAAGGGTATAATTGAAAGAAAACCAATGGGTGAGGCCCATTGTGATACAAAGTAAGAAAACTCTGAAGATGTTCGAGTTTGTGTTGATTTCATAAGTTTTCACTCTACTTGCATACATGATCCTTTTCTGACCAGGGGCCCTTACCTCTGATCCCTGCACTTAGAGAAGGAATAGAAAAGCATTTGAATGGGGTTTTCTTTGTAGATAATCCCACTCGTGATGATGCACAAGGTTGTTTACCTTTGTTCCATTATGAACTCCTCCCCTCTGATTTCTAACAGCTAATCACTTACATATTTTGTTACCTACATGTGGCAACATTATATATTGCATGATTAACTATTAACCAGTTGCATATTTTGTTCCCCGCAGGTGGAAACATTGTATATTGCATGATTATGAACATCGCAGCAAGTGCAAATTGTGGAAGCGTGACAACAAGTGCAAACTCTTTCCATGCAGGTGGAAACATTACATGATTATGAACTTGGCAACAAATGCAAACTCGTTCCGTGTAGGTGGCAACATTGCATGATTATGAACTTGCGAGCAACTGCAAATTCGTTCCATGCAAGTGGCAACGTTGCATGATTATGAACTTGGCAACAAGTGCAAACTCATGGCCTTGAAACATCTAAGGTTACCCCAAGTAATGCTAGCATTACTATATTATGGAAAAATAACTTGATTGTATGCATTTTTAGGCTAAGTTCTTGGTACAATATGTGCCTCTCTGCCTCGGGAAAAGGCCAAATAAGACTTCTAAATATTTTATTCACTAACAAAAATCCGTTTCAATGTTTAATCAGCTTAAAAAAAATTAAATTACAATATATATCACAAATCTTTGGTTAAAACAATTTTAATCCCTGCACAAGGCTCATATCCCAATATATCCCTGCTGCCCATGGCATAGACTAAAAATAACAAGAAAAATATATATTTTATAACAAAATAAGATAATTTTTATACTTTAAGCCAAATTAACCATTTTTATATTTTACAATATGAACATCCCACCATAACTCAGTTGGATGAGGGCAGCGAGAACATGCACGTAATGTGAAAAAAATTCCAAAACAGATGGCAGAGTCTCATCATTCCATGAGACCGCCTTTGAATTGGAGGCAAGACACATGGTAGCATGACTGTTGATATGGTAGCATGGTAGCATGGTAGCATGGTATTTATAATTAGTTAACTCAGTTTACTGAGTTAAGTCCAGTTAAATTAGTTCCAAACCAGTTGAGGAACTAATAGTAACTTAACAGTCAGTTGATGCATGCATGCACTCAACTAGTGCTACTCCAGTTAAATGAAGATTCCCTCATCAGAAACTCATGCATGTCTATTATGAGAAAGACTTGGTTGAGATTAATGTTCAAGGATAGTGTACTATTAGTTCCATGTGTTTCCTCAGGGAGAAAACTCATGCATGCAGTCAAGGATTTATTCTTGAGGATTGCATAGTTTTGGTGGAAGGGTTTTCCACTTTGTATCAAGTAAATCATCCACAAGGAACAACACAAGGAAATAGGAGCTTGGAGGGTAGAGAGGAAGGCTAGAGAGAAGCCAAGATTGTCTGTGAGCATCTAGGAATATTGTACTGAGAACTGGCTAGTTGTGAGAGCTAGGGATTTATATAATTCCTATGTATTTCCACCATGTATGATAATACAATAGTGTGGGGTTTTTAGTTGAGGCTTTCCCCAAAATATTTTCACGTGTATTGTGCCATTGATTCTTCTTCTTCTGGTTATATTTTTCAGCTCAATCTTTAAGCTTCCACAAATTATAGTAGAAGTAGGTTATAGTATTCTACTTTGATTTATATTGTATTATCGGGTTAACCTACATCAGATTTTCTACAGGGTATGAGAGTTGTGAACAATATACTGAGAAGAAAATTCGAAGTATGAAGTTCGGGGTTGCAGGTGCAAATCGAATTCATATCATATTTCAAGGCTGACCAATGGCATTCTATGGCTTGAGACTCGAGTATGCCTTGGAAGGTATCTCAAATTACATATCATGTAAAGGTACAAAGGAGGTTGTAATAGAAGACAATGGATTGAAGGAATTCATTGATCAAGAAATCCCAAAGCCAGCTTCAACTAATGCACAAGAGTTAGCTGAGTGGAAGACGTGTGTGGCGAAGGCGAGATGGATCATCCTACAGGGAGTTCGAGACCATATTGCCTCGACTCTCCATGGGAAGAATACTCCATTTTCAATGTGGAAGCATTGAAGGACCTCTACCAGAACAATAGCGACTAGAGGAAATTGGCGCTCAAGGATAAGCTTCGAAAAATCAAGATGGAGAAGGGCGATACTATTTCCACATACAGATATGAGCTTGGTGGTGTTGGAATAACTACTTCCGATGATGATATGGTGAGCCTCGCTCTCCTTGGCCTTCCAAAGAGTTGGAATAGCTACCAAGACTATGTGAATGGAAGGGAGAAACTGCCAGATTGGGAATGAATGTGGTCTTATCTTATGCAAGAGGAGATCAGGAGGAGCACATGAGATGGTTCTTCATCCAAGAATGATGATGAAGAAAATCTGGCCTTAGCAGGTAAGGCAAGGAAAGGGAAGGGGAAGGCTTCCCATTTCAAATCGAATTCTTCTCATGGAGGGAAGAAGGGTGACATGTCTAAAGTAAGATGCTTTAATTTCCACAAGATGGGACATTATGCTACTAATTTCCCATCGAAGAAGTCCAAGAAGGGATCCTCGAAAGCATCGGAAGGTGAGGCATTAGCCTCTTAGTTCAAAATGGACTTTACCCTCATCGCATGCATGGTGTTATCAATGATGGGTTGTGTCTGGTATCTTGACAGTGGAGCCTCATTCCACATGACCGGTGATAAAAATTTATTTAGTGCCTTGGAGGAGAAAGACCTCAAGATGAGCATAGAGATGGGTGACGACGGAAGGTATAGTGTTTCAGGAGTGGGCACGGTTTCTTTTTAGAGGGAGCATGGATCTCCTCTCACCTTGACAGATGTGATGTATGTGCCTGGACAGAAGAAGAACTTGGTATCGGTCACGATGTTAGAGGACAAAGGCTACGATGTTGTCTTCAATAAAATAAAAGCGTTCTAAGACACATAGCCATGGGTCAAACCAAGAGGATAAGGATTCAGGTGAAGAATATCTATAAACTAGAGGTTGATGATTGTGGAGCATTGAGTACGAAATCAGAATTGGTGCAAAGCCAAGACATTGGCGAGTTGTGGCATAGGCGATTGGGCCATTTGCATCATGGGGCTTTGAAGATAATGCATCAAATATCTACATGACTTCCCAAAGGTAAACTTGAGCAAGTTAACACATGCAAAGGTTATACCTTGGGAAAGTACACCAAGTCTTCCTTTCATGATCGAGACAGTCGAGCAGAGGCTATCTTAGAATGAGTTCATACTGATTTGTGTGGACCATTCTCGATGGCATCCATAGCAACACAAAGGTATTATGTGATTTTCATTGATCATTATTCTCATAAATGTTGGATTTATTTTCATGTAGAAGAAGGACCAAACCTTCACAAAGTTTTGTGAGTTCAAAGCTTTGGTCAAGAAAGAGTCAGGGAAGAAGATCAAGGCCTTGGGAAGCGACAACGGTGGAGAATATGTCTCTCAAGAGTTTAAGGACTTCTGCGTAGCGAAATGAATTAAACGAGATTTGACAACACCTAATAACCCACAGAAGAAGGGGTGGACGAGAGGAAGAACAGAACTATTGTAGGGGTAGCATGTGCAATGTTGCATGACCAAGGCCTACCACTTCACTTGTGGGCTGAGGCATGCAACACAACAATATATTTGCATAATAGAAGCCCGCATCGCATACTTGGGATGAAGACACCAGAGGATGCTTTCTTCGGTAAGAGACCAGATGTGGGTCACTTTAGGATCTTTGGATCATCGGTATATTTCCATGTGACAAAGGATGCACGGAAGAAGCTTGAGCCGACAACAAAGTTGGGGATATTTGTGGGGTACATTGATACACCTCACAACTATCAGGTGTACTTACCTACCAGTCGGAGGACAGTGGTTTGCAGAGATCTCAATTTTGATGAGCAGAAGGCCATGCGAGTTTCCCTTGAGAGGGATCTCCAACTACAGGCTATGGAGGAACTATTAGTTCCTAAGGAGGAGAAGCCTCAGAATAATATGGAGCAACCGCATGCAGAGGTTCCAGGAGTGGAGACATCCACTCAAGTAGAGTCTTCCAGAGATGGACAGAAGTGCACAAGAGAAGATGACAGATTGTTGGAGGATGCGAGAGAGAATGTGGGAGCACCATGTTCTCAGCACAAATAGAGGAGGTCACCTGAGAGGTAAATTGGATACATGACCCTTGCTAGGGAATGTGTTGAGACCGAGCCATCTTCCTTTGAGGAAGAAGTGTAGCAGTCGATTTGGGTTGATGCTATGGTGGAGGAGTATGAATCCATAGTTCGTAATAGTGTTTGGGACGTGGTTATGAGACTGGAGAACAAGTCAGTTGTGAGTTCTTGTTGGATTTACAAGGTAAAGCAAGCTGCAAATTGTAGTGTGGAGAAGCATAAGGCAAGATTTGTTGCCCATGGCTTTTCACAGGGCAAGGGGATTGACTATGATGAGACTTTTGCTCCTGTCACGAGGTACTCATCTATTAGATCTATGTTGGCACTATTAGCATAGATGGGTTGGAAGATCCATCAGATGGATGTGAAGACTGCATTCCACAATGGCCAGATTGAGGAAGAGGTGTACATAGAGCAGCCAGAAGGTTTTGAGACCTTCGATCAAGAGTTGCATGTATGTCGACTCAAGAGATCATTGTACAGGCTAAAGCAAGCACCTCGTGCTTGGCACACCAGGATACACAACTACTTCACCAGGTTGGGCTTCATAAAGAGTGAAGCGGATGTGAACCTGTACCACATTGTGGTGAAAGGTAAGTTGTTGATCATCGTATTTTATGTTGATGATCTCATATTGACAGGTGATGATCAGTTGATCGTGTCTTGCAAGGACCTTGCAAGAGAAATCGAGATGAAAGACATGGGTCTCATGCATTACTTCCTTAGCATGGAAGTGTGGCAGAAGGATGGGGAGTTGTTTGTGTCTCAGGGAAAGTATTCCAACAAGATACTCAGGAGATTCCACATGGAGAAGTGCAAGCCCATGTAGATTTCTCTAGTAGGTAACTGGAGGAAGGAGGTTGCTACATCAAAAGAAGTTGTAAAGGCCACTGTGTATAGGCAGCTTGTGGGTTCGCTGATCTACTTAGTGAACACACGACCAGATTTGTGCTATGCGGTGAACCAGCCGAGTCAAGCTGTTAGGCCCCTATACTACTAGTGTCACCCCTTATTGTTATTAGTACAAACCACTTATTATATTGATGTACCCATGTAATGCCCATATTGTTACTATGGTGCCCCATAGAAGCCCACTATTATTATTATTGTGCCCTTACATTATTATTGTTATGTCGGCTCTGGTTATGTTATGACCCCTTAGACTCCTATATATAGAAAGGAGGTCTTTCATTTTGTATCATCCAAGAATTGTTCATTTATGTAATGTAAAGGAGGTTGCCCCCTCGAAGAGGCTGAATTCTAAGGTGTTGATCTATCTTTTCTATCTTTTCTTGAGCTGGTTTCATAACAGGGAGTTATAGTAGAAATAATACCCAATTTATTATATTATTCCATTTTTTTTCTCCTTTTCCTTGGTACTCATTTTGGTAGATACATGTTTTTTTTCCTCCTTAAGTACTTCTATTTCTTTGACTTTTGGACTTTCTAGTTTCTCTTTCTTTGTTTTCTTAGGAGAATTAATGACAATAATATTGTGTTCAGTTATTTCCTATTTTTCTGGAGATTTTTCTCTTCCTGTCCCTTCTTATTCCCCTTTCATATTTTTTTATTGATGTAGATTCAACTTCTTCACGTATGACAACAAAACCTTCTAAAATTTCATTTAACACGTCTTTCCCCTTTTGAGAAACATTAGAAGGTTCTAAAGTGGGTTCGTTGAAATTAAATTGCAAAAATTTAGTAGACTTTAACTCTTCGAATGAAATGTTGAGGTATAGAGCCTTTTCCTTTAGGAATTTTTCATACAGTTCCTCTCTAAATTCTTGCAATTGACATCTTCATTCACTATGTAAGAGTTTTCCTCTTTGGATAACTTGTTGAAAATAATTAGTACATGTAAAATCCACACCGAAAAGTGGTTCCTGATGAATAATTTTTTTAATATAACTGGTTTTTATATAATTATTTCCAATGAAACCTTGAGGATCGTAGTCATAATGGGGAAAATTAAATGACCGAGTTTCCTCAAGTTCTTTGGCTTCTTTGATTTCATGCCCTTTGTCTCAGATATTAATGTCATTAAATTTTTTTAGAAAATTAGACCAAAGTTCCTTTTGCAACTTACTCAATCTTTTTCTTTTCCATACAGAACAACTTGATTATCCACTTCTCTCAAAACATGTCATTTTGGAATATATTGAGGCAGAAGATGGGGACCAACTTCACTACCAGAAAATCTAATGTAGGAAAATAATTCTTCAAAAAACAAATGACCTACTAATTCTAGGCCCTCTTCCAGATTATCAGTTATTATGGGAGGTATTATTGCAAACAATACTTGATGCGAAGGAATCAAAACATAGTGGTAAATATCATAAAAATGGTATTTAAAATTAGACACCCATAAAATAGGAGCATAATTTTGAATCAGTAGTTGTTGGCATATTGGGTAAAATTCCATTCATGAGGGGAAATGGGACTGAGGGAATAAAAACATCTAACAAATAGGAAGAGATAGGATAAATATAATTAAACTCATGGGGAGATGACACTAACAGTTTCACTAAATTTGTGATATTCTATGACAAGAATTCAGCCGAGGTTAGGTATTTCCTATCATTGAAAATTCTATGGATTATTGGGATCCATTTAATTTTATAATGCTTAAGATCTCGTTCCCAATAAAATATGCTTAGCATTTTAATATCTAATAGACTTCTTCAAAATAGCTATTAGATAGACTTTTTTCATTTGAGCTTGAAACCTCTTGCTTCTTCTCTCAACTAGTCTTTAATTATAATATCATAATTCTCTTGACATTTCTTCAAGGAAGTACTTCAAAAGCTATGAAGGAACTCAAAATGAAGTGGGATTTCTAAGGGACGGAGCTTATATATGGCCAATAATACTTCTACTTTCCAGGAGCCTATCACAATTTCTTGATGGTCAGATATTGTTCGAATTTTAATATCAGCGTGAGAGGGAATCAACAAAATCATGTCATAATAGGGAAACATTCTTGCCCTAGTTGCCACTTTGTGTAAATCTTGTTCTATGATTGCCTCAAACAATTTTTTATTTGTTGCAGTAGCTCCTGGGAATTTCAACCATTCTCTTTGCTCAAAGAATTCATATATCTCTTGCCAGCTCATCGTACATGAGTTTTGCATCTTTTAGGTTGAATCTGACATGAGTAATGCGTCGAAGTTCACTTCTTGTGCTAGTATAACATCCATGCCCTTAATATTGTATTTAATCTGTGCTATTTGTTCCTTTTTCATTGCATATTTTCCCTTTTTGCCCATTATATAACCTATAAATAGTAACGAAAGATATATTAACATTTCTTATTTGAAATTTGAAATTAAATTGAATAATTTATAAAAGAAATAACATTATTCTTACACATAATTTTTTGAAACTAGTACTATGTTTCTTTAATTCAGCGCTTCCTTCAAAAGGACATAAGAAAAGGACATGCGACCAAAACACCCTAAAATCTTAAATTCGTAATTGGAGATTTTGTGTACTCTGGCATTTTATGAGTTGTAAACATTAACAAAGTATATATAAGTTCTTATTATTCAAAATTTGGAATTGAATTCAAAATTTTTTAAAAATAATAACATTATTCTTACACAAATATTTTTGAAATTGGTATTGTGTTTCCTCAATTCATGTCTTCTTCGAACAAGAGTTAAGCGAACTTCATTCAAACAAAAGACCGTAAAATCTTATATTTTCTGCTAGAAAGTTTTTTTTTTTTAATTTTATGACCTCTAAATGGAAATACAACATACATAAGTTTTGCTAATTTAAAATTTTCAATTTCATTCAGGAATATCTTAAAAGAATGATGTTATGCTCACAAAGAGTTTTTTGAAACTGGTACTTGGTTTACTTATTTTAAATTTTCTTCGAACAATTCTATAGAAAAGAGCATGTAGCTAAAATAGCCTAAAATATTAAAATCGTCTTTAGAAAAACATGAAAATCACAAACGAATGAGTGCATTAATTCCTTGTAAACAAGCCAAATGATTTTGTTTTTAGGAATCAAGAAAGAATTAAAAAATATATTTTTGACTTAACAAATAATCAATTCAACATGAAAAATGAAAATTTGAAAATCTTTATTAAGAAGTGAATTTCATACAAATCGACAAAAAATAGTATTATATTGACATGATTGGATAGTTCGAAGGTCAGGTGGTTGATCGGTTGGGAATTTTCTTATTTTATGAATAATTTTGTTATGTCTCAATTTCGACTATACCATAGTCATATTTTGTCTTTATTGTGTTGATCGTACAATTGGTAGGTCAGAAAGTCGAGAGCTTTTTTGTTTGTGATTCACTTATTGTATTGCGACCCTGGCTATACCATAGTTGAGTGGTTTTATTAGGCTAGGTAGTTTGAAGGTCAAGCAATGTTGGGGTCCAGAGGTTGCCCAGATTATTTATAATAAAATTCCTAGTCATCCTGACTTACTATTTGTTTGGTCGAAAGGTCAAGTAGTCCAAAGGTTAATTTTTTTTTAAAATGTTTCTCGATCCATTCTACGACTAAGGTCTTGCAAAAGGAAAATAAAAAATTAACACTTTTGTTTTTATTTTTATTTTGTGATTTACAAAAGAAAAAATGCTTCTAGTAAACCTAATAATAGGAATGCAAACTATTGATTGAATTTTTAAATTATATCTTTCGTATAAAAAAATTACAAAACATGGATCATGGAATGGGTGAGTATTGTTTTTTAGTTCAAATAAGAAAGAACGTTAGCAACAACACAGAGGATTTCTATTCCTCTTGTGTTCAATTAATTTATGTTCATGCCTTAACTACAAATGAGAATGAAAAATGACTGCCATATGCAATTCAAGGCTAGATTGATAATTTTTAAATAATTGCTTACATGTCTCATAGTTAAAATTACTAATGTAGGATGTGTTTTATAATTACGAACCAGATTTTTCAGGTAGCTAAAAGCATATTATATACTTACTATACATAAAACTATTCCTCCAACTAGAATAGGAGGTTGTTTTGAATTGGTTTTCCAAAGAAATCAAATATATTTTTGTGAAAAAATGCTTTGAAGACACGTGTATCATGTGTAGTGATATTGCAATGAAAACAATGGATAAGAACCATATCAAAATAGCATGGAAAAATGAGTAACAAAATTTTTGGATTCAGAATACTTGAACAAAGGAGAGTATACGTAAGATCTCCACAGATACTATAACTATCATGTTTTTCAATGGTTTCCTCTACACTGGCACAAATTTACCTGCAAATTCACCAAGAGGAAATATTGAGCATTGACAAGTACATGAAAGGAAATAACACTCATAACACTTCTCTTTATTTCAATCAAAATCTTGGAAAAGAAGTACGAAAATGGAATATTGCTCAATGATTGGAAGGTATACGTTGTGTCATTTGTTAATAAAATTATGTTCATAAGAAATTTAATTAGGGTTGTATAGAGATTCCTTTTATGTCCAAGGATGCTTTGACTTAATGTTAATCAATGTTTTTCTTATTCATAGCTCTCTCACGAAATACCATTTCTATACATTTAGTTAAATTGGATGAGAAAATAGAAAGAGAGATATCAAAAGCAAGGACATTTTTCAAATTTTGTTATGCTAACAACGAGGGAAATAGAAGAGTATCCAAAACACATGGTGGTTCTAGTGTTTAGGAACCATGAATTTTCCTACAAGGTTGGCAACTGAGACAATACAAGATTTCTTAATATGTGACATATAAATTTTTACCTTGTACATGAAAGAATATTTTCTTTTTTTTTTATTGTTGTATTACAACAACAATGGTTAAATTTCACTAGATACCGATACCGAGTCAAAGCACATAGGGAGACCTTGTATAGGTCTAGTACAAAAATAAATATATCATAATTTGTCTTGTGAAAAAAAGACCTTAATGTAAAGAAAAGTAAATAAAAAAAGACAAGAGTAAAATATGTTATTTATGACTTCCTATTTTACCTAGACATGAGTTTCACATTATTCCTATTTTTCTAGTTTTTGGATTTAGTGAGCTAGTGTAAAAACTTGTACCATTTTGCAAGAAAAATAACAATATAATACAGAACACATAAGAAAGGAAGGAGAATGATTTATTTACCAAAGAAAGTGATAAAAAAATACTAAGATTGAAAATCACAAAATTATAGGGAAAAGTATCCATTGTGAGATTAATTATCATATTAACCTTAAAATATTAAAATATGCAATACATGCAAACTAGTTTCAGCATTAGAAATGAGTGCACTATTAACTATATCATGATTATGTGGATGCATAATACTGCTATATTGAGTATGTAAACTGGTAGACGAGGGTACTCAAAGTGAATTTCATAAAACGTCCCAAAAATATTAAATAATAGGTAATAAGTGCCTAAATGATGCATACCTCTTTATCCATAAATTTATGCTTTTCTTCTACCTCAGTCACACCATTGTTTGAAGTGTGTGGCACATGTTTTAGATTTTCATTTAACTCAATTCATTGATTCATTGATAATATTGGTACAATAAAAACAGGTGGCTAGAGAGCAATTGTAGACACATTTGTTGTTATACTTTGTCACTCTATTTTAAAAATCTCATTTGACATACATTTTTTATTAGTGTATTAATGGAGATAACAGTTTCTGCCTCTAATTCAGGGCTAAATGAAACTAAATTAACATTGAACATAGTCCTACTATGCTTAATGAATAAAGGGATAAAAGCGCATGATTCAACGATTGAGCATATTTCAACATTTCTGAAGTAGGTCCGTCCAAACATACATGTTTAGTGATATTTTTATCAATCATAATGAGTTCTATATTGTTGTGGGGAAAGCATAGACTCTAGAGTGACATGAGATATCTAAAATAAGAAATCAAGTTACCAATGATTCAAATATTATTTTACAAATTTCTCAATCTCTTATTTACAATATATCTAGAATACTAAATTGTATATGTTAAATAATAAATACACAACACATCTAAGACAATATTATTAAAAAAAATATTGTGGTAGGGAGAGACTAAAATCTATCATAATCCCCAAGTAAGATTGATTACGTAGGTCAATGAAAAATTGATCATAAGAGCTCATAGTTCAAAAAAAGTAATATATATTTATTATTCATAATAATGAAAGTGTGCTACAAAAAAGGGATCATTGATTTCAAATAGTTAATATATCATTCACCATCCATCAAATAATCATTCTCACAAACCAAACATTGGAAACCATTAATATATGCTATGGTAAATAATAAGTTATTAGCTTGAAATGGAAAAACAAGTGGCTACTGAAACAATGCATGCACATGACCAAGTATCGGCAATGACAAAGATCCAAAAAATTATTCGAAACCATTTTTATAGCACTTAACATTAGAAGAAACAAGATTTCCTTATATTATAGCTAAATTTGCAATCTTTTGCAGGTTGATATGCATTACAGGGGGAAACAAAGAAAAATAGAAAAAAAGAAAAAAGATGCACATTTTCTTATTTCATTAGATAATAAATTCACAATTATATATAACTACAATGAAAAACTATATAGCTTAGGAGATAAAAATCCTTGTGTAAGAAAGACAATTAATAGAAGCACACAACCTGTGAAAAACACTTCTATAAATACAAAAATAAAATTTCTGGAAGATTTGATGTATGTTAAAAAAGAGAAAGAACACAAATGTTTGGATGCCCCTATAGAGACATTTTATTTTTTTACACAAAAAGTTCATTGAACATATACAGAAATCAAGTAATTGAGATAATTGTAGTTTTTTCTTTCTTGTTTTTCCCCCCTTAAGACAAAACATTTTCACAACTTACAGAAAAATGAGAATTCAAGTTAATAGTGTATGGATGAAAGGAAAAACATGTGCATGTATATAATATGGTATAATGAATTTTTTGTAAGTTTATAATGTGTTTGTGCAATTGAGATATTTTGTTCCTATTAACAAAACAATGCAACAGGTTGGCAGAACTTTTTGAAAGAAGAAGTTGTTATAGTAACTATGGAGTTTGGTTTCCATTTATGTGTCACTGAAAAAAATTAAAAAATAATTTAGTAGAATATTCAAAGTAGCTAGTATAAATGAAACCATAATCTACCTAGATCATGCTTAAATCTCCAATTTCTTTTTTTTCCCTGAGTTGAAATGCATTTGAGGAAGAGACAAAAAAAACAAGATACAAAATATCTTAATTCATTACAAAATAAATTTGCAATTTTATGTAACTCCATCACAACACTATATAACTCAGAAAATAAACACTAATTATAAAATGAACACGACATGAAAAAACAACTATGCAAACAGGAAAAGAAGGATGATTTGTATATGGTAAAAGAAAACAAAACCACAACTATCTCAATTCCCCTGTAGCGCCTTCTTTTGACACAAAGCATTCAACTGTGCATATAGAGAAATGAACACATTGATACAAATGCAACTATTTTATTTCCTTCTTTTTCTTTTTCTTTTTCCCTAATAGAACACAATTCTAGAATTTACAATGATGAGAATCCAAGCCAATATTTTAGTAGAAGAGAGAAAAACATCGACATATATATAATATGACCTATTAAATATTATGGAGTTACATTATGCTATTGTGGAACTAATATCTAGTGTTCTTATTAACAAAAAACGAGATCATAGTCTCATAGAAATTTTGATATAACTGGAATATCATATTGCATAGTATGAATTTTGCTCCTTGTTTTCATCTGGAGTAGGAAAACTTGTAGGAAAAGAAGAAACAAGAACTGGTTATAAAAAATTAAATGAAAAGAAAGTATTCGTGATTGAGATATTACAGCACATATCTAGAAAACACTCAACTAAATGTTTTTTTCTGTTTTGTAATTATGCACTCTGCAGTAAAAACAAAAAATATATATTAATATTTCTACAAGTATTTGTGAATTATGAATTAGTGCAATAAAAAAAAAAAAAAACAAAAAGAGAAAGAATAACTTAACTATCAAAACATATGAAATTGATGTATGAGAAGATTTTTCTTTGTTGGTCACAACTCTTTTATCTCAATAATAATGTTGTTAATTGCTCAAGTAAAAATACATCGAATAAAAAGTTTTCTTAAATTGAAAAATTTAGATGATATGATTTGCATGTATTCTTGAAAGCTTCTATTGGCAATAATTCAGCAATGTTCTTTTAGTTGTAGCATCTGCACATATAATTAATTTTGCAATTCTTAGTTTTGAGCATGCATTCAACATTGTGCTCATAGCTAAATGTTGTTCCATCTTTACAAATTGTGCATTTATCTATGGTTAAATGAATTATTTGTTTTCATTTATTGAAAATTCACTAAAAAGGAGAAGAGAAAACATTTATGGTTTCCAACCCTCCCTGGATCTGTGTTCTTCTTTTTTTTCATAGAAAAATTGAATTGTTAGGTCCAATATGTGTTATCAAAATTCAAGATTTTGTACATCAAACTAAAACTATTGTTACTTGAACAAAACAACTATTAGTAAATATACCTATGTTATTGACATTACAAAAGACGAGAAATATTCTCTTGAAAATTCATCGTTCAATGGTTCAAGAAATGTTGTTGATCCAGAGCATAATTGTTGACTCCCTTTCGCATAATGTCTAACAATACTTTTGAAAAAATAGAGATTTTTCATATTTGATGCCAATTCATACTTTATTTTGAAAAAATTCTCTCTATGACTATCATTGAATAGCAGTTGTAGTCAACAAGACAACATATCTTTTGTTAAGCAATCTATGCAAAAAATAATGAGATATTTATACCTTTATAACAATGAAAACAAAGATATGATATTGAGATTAATCATTATGTAATAAGGATACTGAGTTGGATTGCGCAAGTTCATATAGGATTTGATTCAGAGTTTGAAGTTGGTGACTATGGTGGATTGTGGAGGAGGGAGTTATGCTCCCTCCTACAATCACATAGCAGTGAATAGAAACAAGGAATCTGATCTGCATCACTTCAAGGAACCAACAGAAGGGATCATTGAGGACACTAACTCAGGAAAAATCAAATCTCATGAATAAAGAGAAAATCATGAGGAAGATAGTAGGGAGAAAAGGAAATAGGGTAGCACTCAGAAGGTTTCACCTTTGAGGGCGATAGGGGGCTGCAAACCAAAGTCAACCATCACTCTCTAGGCCATTTTAAGTGATCTAGCACTACAGGTGCACAGAGATCACATGGTGGAACATGCGGTCATATCCAAATTTATGGGGACTTGGCTGATGGAGAAGACCTTACGTGCATGGATAAGGTACAATTGGAAACCGAAAGGAGGAATAAACCTTCACCTTGGATCCAAGGGTTTCTTCACAGTGGTGTTCACAAGCTTAGAAGATAAAGATAGCGTGTTCGACGGAGGACCTCATTTCTACACTGTTGCAGGACTGTACATGTGACCATGGGTGACGAGATTTATCCCAGAACAAGAAATGTTCACTTCAGTATTGATATGGATAAGACTTTACTCCCTTCCTTTAGATTATTAGCTGTCAGATCTCTAAAGGCTATTGACAATAAACTAGGGCATTTTATAAAGATATCAAATGCAACATTAAGAGGCAAATACACTTCCTTCACCCGGCTTTTTGTGGAAATGGACCTATTTGGGGCACTCCTAGATGAGATCATTTTAGAAGTTTATGATGAGGAATGGGTGCAGGTGGTGGATTATGAGCATGTCCCATTTAGGTGCCGCAAGTTCCATGAACATGGGCACCTATACAAAGATTACCCATTAAGCAAACTGGAGAACGATAAAAAAACCACCACAAGAAAATATCCCAAGGGTTTCACTAAGGTTGGGGTTAAGGGGAAAGGAGGAAAGCAGCACCAAAAGAAAGCCAATGAGGATGGACAACAAAGCCACAATAGTTTCAAAATCTTAGAAGAACAAATGGGAAACAATGGGGAAAACCAGAAATTGGAGACCAAGACCAATGAGCATGGAGGACATACTAAAGAACAACCAGCAACAGGATTATTTACTGATCATGGTGGAGCTCAACAGGGACCATGAGATGACCCCAAGTGAGGTGGGAACGAAGGATCATGAACTATAAGAGATACTTGAGAAGGAAAACGTGGATCTAGAAAAGTTTCTAGAGCAGAGTATTACCAAAGGGGTTGACTCCCTACCAAAAGAGGAGTTTGATAGGGTTAAACAACTCTTCATATGGACATCCCAATAGAAAATCCTTGGAGTCAAGAGAAACCATGAAATCCAAGAAGATAGAGGGATGAAAACAATGCAGAAAATACTGGGGCACTCTTCCAAGAACCCAGGTACGAAAAGAGGAAGGAAAAGGCAGAATGGGCTGCTAACAGAATGTGGAAAACTCATGATCAACTCGAACAAGATGAAAGATCTAACCAGTTACTCTTTTAAAAATCTTTCTTAATGAAGTTCACAACCTAGAATATTAGGGACCTAGGAAGTAAAAGGAAACAAAGAAATCTCAACAGTAGAATAAAATAAGGAAAACCAGACATGGCTTTCATTTAGGAAACAAAATGCTTGATGGATAAAACCACAGAAATACATAGCAAATGGTTGAGCAGGTATGAGTATCTAGAGCTTAAGGCAGATAAATTGGCATGAGGGATTCTCACACTCTGGGATCCCCAAAAACTCAGAATCCTGGATGCGGAAGCATCAAGGAACTATCTATCACTGGTTATACAACATGTGGGTGATAAGGAGAGTTACATGATTATAAATGTCTGTCGTCCTCAAAAACTAGAAGACAAACTCAAGTTTCTCACTTCGCTTGAGGAACTAAGAGAGAGATATCCCAATATTCCTTGGATTTTGGTAGGGGATATCTATATGATCAAATCTCTTATAGAGAAAAAAAGGGGGCACCAGAACACTAGGCAGAGACGCCATTTCCTTGTAGAACTTCATAAATAACATGAGATTAGTGGATGCTGAAACAATAAATGGCACCTTCACCTCGAGCAACAAGAGAGGAGGGGCTTCTCAAGTTGCCTCCAAACTAAACAAATTCATGATCTCAGAGGACCTATTTCTGACAGGCCTTGACATGTTAGCTTTAATCCTTCCTTTTGGAGGCTCAGACCACTGGCCAGTTCAGATTGAAGCCACTTTTATGGGCACACCGAGGAACAAACCTTTGAAGTTCGAAAATGTTTGGCTTTCTCACCCTAATTTCGCCAGCAATATTGATAAGTGGTGGATGGAAAAGGTGCCCCTTCAAGCACCAAAATGTTCATGCTACAACCAAGACTTGAACACATTAGAGTTAGACTCAAATATTGCAACAAAAAACACTTTGGTAACATTTTCAAAGCCAAAAAAGAAGTTGAACAGAAACTTTAGGGAATGAATCAGCTTATGATCACAAATGGCTTTAACGAGGAAAGGAAATCTCAAGCAGATGTTCTTAAGAAGGAATGGGATGATAGATGCAGGAAAGAGGAGATTTTCCAGAGACAGAAATCGAGAGTACAATGGATTAAACAAGGGGAAAGAAAGACAAAGTTTTTTCACAAGTCAGCTTTGAGTCATAGGTCACACAACGGAATTCTAAAATTCAAAGATTCTCAAGGGAAAGAGTTCGTCACCCACAAATAAATGGAATTTGTCCTAGTAGAACACTTCCTTAGCATTGCAAAGGAGCCTCTCTTAGACAGGTCATATTTCATTAGTAAATTCAAAAGGGAAGATAATCATAATCTCAATAGGCCAGTATCTGAAGATGAGGTCAGTGAAGTTATCAACGAGATGCAAAATGGGAAAGCTCTTGGCCTAAATGCTTTCAATGTGGACTTTTTCAAAGCATGCTGGAAAACAATCAAACAAAAATCCTTGAGGTGGTGGAAGATTCAAGAAGATCCAAATCAGTCTTGAAGGCTCTCAATGCCTCTTTCATAGCTTTGATTCCCAAGCAGGAGAAAGCCATCACATCGGACAGATTCAGACCCATAGTTTTATGTAATGTGGTGTACAAGATAATCTCAAAAGTGATTGCTAACGGACTCAAGCCCCTTCTTCCAGCTCTCATCTTAGAGGAGAAAGCTGGTTATGTGGAAGGAAGATAGATTCTCAACAATATCATACAATCTGATGAGATGGTACACTCTCTGAAAAGCCACAAGCAAGCTGGAATGATCATATAGCTTGACCTAGCAAAAACTTATGACAAGGTAAGCTAATCTTACATCAGGGCAGTGTTGAAAGTTTATGGTTTTGACCACAATTGGATCAGATGGGTTATGGCCCTTGCATCCATGGCTAGTTTCTCAATCCTGCTTAATGGCTCGCCCTCAAGAACCTTCATGCCCTCTAGGGGAATAAGGTGAAGAGATTCGCTCTCCCCCTTCCTCTGTGTGCTCATGATGGAAGAGCTAGGCAGAGTGATAAAAATGGCAAGTGTAAGGGGAAGAATCAAGGGTTTGAAACTCACCACATGTGGAGTGACCTCAACTCACCAACAATTTGTGGATGACACTATGCTACAAGGAATTCCCACAGTTAAGGAAGACAAATCTTTTAAACAAATATTCAATGAATTTGCTATGGAAGCTGGTATAGAGGTAAGCCTTGACAAATCAAAAGTTTTCTCTTTTAACACTGACATTGCTATTCAGAGAAATCTTACTAGAATTCTAGGGTTCTAAAGGGATCAATTAACCTCTAAGTACCCGGGAAAGCCCGTTACAAACAAATCTCTAAGCTAGGGAGTGTGGGAATTGGTCATTAACAAACTTCAAGATAAGGTCAAGAAATGGACATGCAGATCTTTAAATTTAGCAGGGCACCTTGTGCTCACAAAATCTATCCTATAGGCCATACCCATTTTCATAATGTCTGCCATTCCTGTTCCTAAAGGAGTTTCACAACAGATTAAGAACATTGAAAGAGATTTTGTCTGGGGCAAAGGGGAAGAGAATAAGAAGTGGGCTTTTGTAGCTTGGGACAGGCTATGCAAACCTATGGCCCATGGTGGATTGGGGCTTCATGACCCTAAAACCCCTGGCAAAGTTTTGGGTGCAAAGCTTTGGTGGATGTGGCTCAAGGAGTCGGTACCCCCATGGCCAAGCTTTGGAAATAGAAATATGCAAGAAATTGGCAGGAAAGGGATCACATTCGAATGTCTGGGCTTATTAAGGGCTCCCACATATGGAATCTTACATGGGAAAATAGAGGTATTGTCTAGCAACATAGATTTTGGGAGATCCGAGATGATAACCTAGCAATATTCTGGGAGGACAACTGGCAACAAGAACCAAACCTGTTTACGGAAGAACTAACTGATCTTAAGAATGGTACTAACAACAAAGGCCTATGCATGGTAAGTGACTTCTGGGAGTAGGTAAGAAACAATGGAAAATAGAGAATATGTGAGGATCTAAGCTACAGGGAACAGAGCCCTTTGAAAGCTCAGGCAAATTCTCTTGCTATGGAATTAGAACAAATGAAAATTTTTGTTTCATCCTCACCTAACCAACTGAGATGGGGAAGAAACACAGAAGGTAGCTTTAATCTAAAAGAAGCAAAAGAATTAGCTCTAGAGTTCGATTATCAAAACCCTGATAAGGCGTGGAAGAACCTTTGACAACACCTGGATTAGATGAAGATAAAGCTGTTCATGTGGTTAGTTCAACAAAATAAAATTCTAACTTCAGAAAATCTTCTGGAGAAAGGTTTTGTTGGCCCCTCCAAATGTTATCTATGTGGCACACAAGACGAGACGATGGAACACTTACTCAACCTTTGCCCCTTCATTGTGGAATTGGGTGGCCTCAGTCTTCAGGAAAACTAACAGGGATGGCCTCGGTATTACTAACACTTTGAGGAATTGGAGAAGGAACTTCTCAGGAAATGAGATCGTCAACAACGCTTGGAATCTGATTCCAGGATTCTTAATCTGGGACGTTTGGAAAGAATGCAATGGCAGGATTTTCAAGGGAAAAACTAGCTCAGCCAAGAACTGTATTACACAGATATTAAGACAGCTCAAAGACATTGTTGGCGCCATGTTAGGGAGACCTCCTCAGAACCAGAATTTTCCTTAGGACACTCTTATACTATTGTAGTTGGGTCTCCATTCGCTAGTTCCCCAGAGCATACACAAGGATGTGAGCGAGATAAACGTTGGTAAAGACTTTTGGCAACCTCCTCCTCATGGTTTCTTAAAAATTAACATATATGGAGGCTCTAAACGAAACCTAGGGATTGTTGGCTTTGGCAGGGTCATCAGATATGAGCAGGGGTGCATAAAGGACTTCTTTCATAGTCATATGGGAACTGCCACAAATAACATGGCAGAGCTCATGGCCTTAGAGTAGTGCATGGAAATACTAATTGAGTCAAATACTGATAATGTCATCATTGAAGCAGACTCAAAATTGGTTATTAATGCTGCCAAGAAGATCTTCAATGGAAGAGCACTTCAAAAAGTATCAAAACATTGGCGACTTTCGTAGGCCTTTCAACGTATTCATTCCCACCTTCAAGCCCTAAAAATGACTAGCTTTGCTCATGTGTGAAGAAAATCCAATATACTAGCTAATCATATGGTGAATGAAGGAGTGTTCTACAAAGAAATTTACAATAGACATGAATCTGACTCGACACCCTCGGGGAATTTGCATGAGGATTGTCAAAGATAGATGGACAAAGACATGGAAAATTTCCAAACTATTAGAACTGAACAAGAAGAAAGATTAGTGGAAGTAGGAGAAAAAGAAGAAAAGGAAAAAAAGGGGGGAATATTAATGTTTTCCACAGGGGAGAGGCTCTTGGTAAATAATAGGTCTCTTTGTTGGTTGTCGCCATGGATCTAGATAGCTGGTGAAATCTAATGGCCATCGGGCGGAAAAGTAATCGAAGGTTAACCAACAAGGTGGAGCCGATGCTCTTTAGTCTAACAATTTATAATACTCATCGGGTCCGAAAAGGCAGTTATAGACCATGCAGGTTTCAGCTCCGATATCTCGGAGGACCATTAGATCAATCATTGGGTTCTACAAGCAATCGGAACTTCAGTTTCAAAACAAGACCGAACTTTTATAAACCAATGACTCACATTCATTTCAGGTCCATGAATATGGTAAAAGGGGTGCAGTTTTCCGAGGCGAGAGTGTTTGTGATCGTCAGATCACAGGAAATGTTAGATGGTTTCGGGTGTGTTTCGGGTTATGGATTTGGTTACCCTTCATAGTGTTAGCCCTTTTTGATCCTTACTTTGTAAAGCCATGTAACATATTTAATATTTCTTCTGATTAATAGAAGGCTCCACTCTTATCTGACCAAAAAAAAAAAAAATGAAAACAAAGATACAATAACACAGGTTCAAAGAAACTATTAGATTTTGTTTAAAATGAAAGTATGTTGATTCTAGCAACAAACTTACAATTGCATTTTCCTTTATAGCTTCACCATCTTTTATATTGAGTTCTAGTTTCTTGAGATTTTGGTGGTAAACTATTATTATTGCTCTTATTGAACCAACTATATATGTATCACTTGAGACAACAACGTTGTGTATTGTTGTATTAGGAGCCAGTCTACTTTTTTTGCAAACCTATGCAATTGATTCAACTATGGCTTTGTCTTGTAACAATATGCTACATTTTTCGTCTCCTCATTCATAAATACCTTTTTATCTTATCGCAAAATCTGTAATTCAAACACTATTTCCAATACTAAACATGTTTTCGAAATGCTCTATAAGATTGTTGCTCATGTTCACTATGATAGTTAGTTGGCCATGGCTATCAAACAAGTAAGTGTGGATCAAGTGTGCCTTTGCAAGAGAGTTATGCTTTTAATTTGTGTTGGCCCATAAATAACCAATATATTGCCTTAAAAAAAATTCATATTCTCCTGAGCATATTTAAATTATTGACAAGGATGTTGCTTCCATTGTTTTTTCTCTTCTTATATGAAAATTCAAAACAATATACTTCAGAAAACATTGACATTGATTTAATGCAAACACGTCATTTGACTATACAAACATTGAGTGCAACACAAATCTAACCCTTTTGGATTCTCATTTTCCACTATTTTTTCTTGCCATAATTGTTTTCTAGAGATAGATGTTTCCATGATATTGTTCCAAATGACTTGACCAGTCATTGCTAGAAAACAAAAATGAAAGTCATCAAGTGAGAGACAAGGGTATAAAGAACATTTAAAACAATGTATACTCTACAATGATACATTATATATACATGTATTCTATTCTTATGGTACTATTAGCCATTGTTGGTGGGTATATAGTAAACGTGCACAATTTACAATAAATAAAATGTTTTAGAGATTTCATTGACAAATGTACATATAGTTCATTTTTACAAATGTGTTATTAAGAATTACCATGGGCACATTTTTTTTATCAAAAGAAGTTGAACAAGAAATAATGAAACTATAACCTAAAGAAAATAATACTATTAAGTATATGGAGAAAAATGCAACAAAGTGAGAAAAAAAATGTGTAGATTGCATGCCAAGAACGGCATAAAAAATTATAGTTACATAAGACAAACTGAACAAATTTATGTTCATGGTTCAAAGACTTACTGTAATTTGATATTTGCATGTTTTTTTTGTTTACTTCTTTTTTCTTGTGCATAATTTCTTTGTTTTCCAATGTTTGAAAATCAAGGAATATGTCAAAGGTGCACATTTGTAAATGTGAAAAATATTGTGAAAAGTAAACATTGAAATTGTAGAATATGAACAATGGAAAAATGACTCAAGGTGAAAACAAAGATATGGTAAGACAAATTGTATGATGATCTGTCCAAGAAGAATTGAAGACATGGAAAGAAACAGTACTTGCTAAAAGTTTTATCCAAAAGTGATCTAGCATTGAGCTATAGTGAGTTGTTTATTTTTTTGTATGAAAATTGAAGCCATTATTTTTTATAAATAAAAGTAGTATTTTTGGTTCATGGCTAGTTTGCAACATGTCCAAAATGAAATAAACAACAAGCACAATTTGGTAGTTGTTGCATGTGTGCTCTAAAATGAATTTGATGATATTAATTATTTCTTCAATGTTTGAATTTGGTGCAATATATACATTTGCAACTATAATGGTTTTTTCTTTTTACCATGGAATGTTGCAATTGTTGATTGAATTTGGTCTTTGTTATAAGTGAAATGATTCATAGCCACAATATTTTTTTATTGTATGTGAGAATTTCAAGTAAATGGTATAAATGTGTGTAGTCATATTTGCTTGATAATAATGGATTCGATGGAGGTGATTTTTCTTTTGTTTCTTGGAAACAAAGAATGTCAGCACTTATTGGATCCTAGTTAGCAATGATATCTTTGAAATGCAAGGACAAAGTATGAGTGTTCAATGAATATATTGTCAAATTGTCAATTGTTTTATTTTTATATATGATGTATTCAAGCTCATAGGAGGCATTTGTCTAAGTATATTTAGCTCAAGAACAACTTTGTCATTGAGAGAAAAGTTACTATGTTCCAATTTGTTTAATAAATTTAAGCACTTAATATCTTTGACATGAGCAAGTGTAGTATAAACAAATCGATGTTTCCTAACTCTTTTTGGGTAAAAATAGAATTTTTTCATTGTTAACCCTTATGATCGATGTATAGTTTGTGCACATGCCAGTTGAACATGAAATTGTTCTCTTTTAAAATTAATTTTGTTGTTTGATTCATTATTCCTACAAACTCTAGTAATAGGGTTCCACGTGTACATTATTCCATATTTGTACAAATGCGTAATATTTCTCTTGTTTAATAGAGCCAACAAGTAGACCAGCAAATTTGATCCAAATTGTGCCATTTTCAAATTTTGTTGATGCTCTAAAAATTCCTTCAGCTTCACTCACGGAAGCCATAATAAATATTATAATTTCTACCAATTAGTTCAACAAGCATATTTTATTTCAATACAATAGAAGATGGCAACCCCATTTGCTTATTCTGGTTTATATTTGTTGAGTCAATTTTTCTATCATATGCATTTATTATAGTTGCTTCTTTCTTTATGAGAGACAATATTCTTTCATTATGTTCATGTACATTCTTGTTTAAATAAAATAGGTATGGAAAAGTTGGATCATTTGGTGATGATCTATAACATTGTTTGTTCAAGAATGCAAGATCATCATCAATATGTCAAAATGTTTTGATTCTATTTAGTATGGATACAATTTCTTTATTGTCTTGCCGCATTACCTATTTTGGTTCATAAGTTTCCACTTTTTCTTTCCAAAATTTCTAAGGAGAACTAGTTCCTTTAAGATGCAGTTGTTCAAATATCCTATAATCACATACATTTTTTTCTTAACATAGGCCACCATGGAATATTATATTAAGGTTCCCAAATGGGGAAGATGGAGCATCCATAATTTTGGGGAGTCACTTGTCAATGCTACAAAGCAATCGAGACCCAATTAATCAAGCCTCATCTATCAACATAAATTTAAGTTGTTTGTATTCTTGGCTTAATACATCAAATGTGTTAGAAGGAAATGGCACCATGTGACATGGTGAAAGTGGAAAATGCAAATTTGAATGGACTGTAACACCATGTGCAATATATGGAGCTTTTCCATTAAATGCTTATATTAGACCTTTTTTTTGCAAAGGGTCAGTTTGTATGTCTTTGCTATACAGTCGCACGAGTGCATGGTAAGTGCTTATGCAGTGAATGTTTTTCCTATACTTGCACTACCAGTGATGAAAATATAGAAATGCCTTCCAGGATTATTATTTTTCCATAGAACTATTTTTTTTACTATTAATTGTTGCTCTTGATTTAATTGTCTCATAATTTCATGGTATGCCAATGTGCCCAAAACAAAGGGATGATTAATGAATTGATTATTTTTTTTGTATTTAGCTTGAGTGTTTTTTAATTGAATTTTCTCTTGCAAATATTGTTGAATGTCATATTTGTCATATGAAAAAAACCCTATTGTCAGTTTCTAATGGAAAGTGAAGCATAAATATCTCATCACTTTGGAATGCAATTGCAGTGGAAGCAATTTCAATATCACTCCATTATGCGACTAAATGAGTTTTTTTTTTTGTGACATCGATAATTTGCTTATGTGAAAAGTATGCTTCAACCCATGTTTAATGTGTATTCAGATTCCCTATCTGGTATGTAAATCATGATTTTTTCTCTATAATGGTTTTTTGGGTTCATGCTTTCATTGTATCAAATGAATCTTATGACACATGGACGTTCTCTTTTTTTTATGTTGTTTTTGTGATTCAATAAGAGGAAACATATTCTAGCAAGAAATCTTGTTTAGGGGAAATGGGACATGTGACATATTTATCAACAATTTTCATGCAAAAAATATCTTCATAATTATTGGGTTCTTGTTCTCACAAAATAGGACTTTTTAGAACATATGTTTGTTTTTCAGCTAGAGTAGTGTTAAAGAAAATTATTTTTCAAAAGTTGAATACAAAGGAAATGATAGATATTTGTGGGCTGCTTGTCGAGCTGACATTTGTTCCATATTAAGAAATGTGTTTCTAGGCTTACAAATACTTTCAATTTTGTTGTCTCCGCAAGGTATGCAGTTTTATCAAATTTGTTTTAATGCAGTTGTCATGGAGTGATCCATTTTTGTCATATAAGAGCTACAATATGCTCCTGCAAGATAGGAATCTACAATAAATTGATCATCTGTGTTTGCTTGCCACAACAAAGGGATATTTTTTGCAAATTCATTTATCCACACATCATAAGGATTTGTTTTGAGCAGTACAATTAGCCAAATAATACAAAATTGTAAGAGCTTGATGTATTCTTGTTTTGTAATTCCAAGATCGGCTAAAACATGGTAAATGTTTTGTTCTTTGAATAAGATTTCTCTTGTAGAAGAAATGAAAGTTTCTTTTGCATTGTTTGCATATCATTTTTTTCATTACACAAAGGATGCAAGATACAAGTTAGATCAATTGATGGGATAGGGAAACCAAATTTACAACTGGAATTTTTATGTTCTTTACAAGATTTTATGTGGTGATGAGTCTAAAATTGAATCATTCAAATACTGATCAGTGAAACGTATGACATCGACATCAAGGGATTGTTGATATATTGGTGCATTTTGAATCCAGAGAAATCCATGTTCATGCTCTGTTCCTCTGCTTTGGAATTCTATAATAAAAAAATAATCTTGCACTTCACCAAATAATTTATTTTTCTTTTGTTATCAAGGAACGCAGTGACGAGATTTTATGCCTATGATATCGAATAGATATGAGTGGTTGACGCTTGATCAATGTGTCAATGCATTCATCATCAAAATTCTTTGCCTCATTTGTTATGGAGCAATTACTTTGTATTTTTAGTGCATTTATCAATGGTTCCCAAATATGCTTAGCAATCGTGAATGTCAAAAAGAAATTCAGTGGACCTAGTTGTCGTATCATTGCAAATATATATTTTTTAAATGTTCAAAATAGTTAGGTGATGTGTGAATTCTTCATAATCATTAATATACAATTGGTTACTTTAATAATTTATGAATATTTCTTTCATTTTTAACATCTTTAGCAACTAGTTTTTGTCCTTATAACTCTCCTTTGTGAATAAAAATCCAAGCTGAGTTAAAAACCTAGTTGATCAAAATCCAAATTTCTTTGAAGAATATGTTTGTAATATGTATTGAAAACTCATCAAACATGTGAAACATTTGTGCAATTTTTTTATGCAAAAAGTGATTGATAACATCAATAGGGTGACTTTATCCAAAGAACAGTGTCAGAAAGTTTAGTTCTTCAGAGAATTTGTCTTGAAAAATGCCTAAGGGACAAAACCCTTCAAAAGGTGCAATCTATATTATTCCTCTATCAATATCATGGATAAGGTGGGGCTATAAATAAACATGTACAAGTGTTTCAATTTCTTTCTCTAGATCATTATCTACATTTAGTGAGTCTAGTTCCTTCATTTTTGGACTATTCTTTTGATGATCTTGTCTACTTTGATAAAAAAAAAAAAATCCATTCATAGATGATTGGTATTTATTCGTTCTTGTATAGAGATGTGTTGCAAAAGTAATGTAATGCACAAATCACTTACTTGGCATGAAGATTTCCAGACAAGTAGGCATTCTTGTATTCAAATTTTCTTCTTAGCATAATTCCCATTGTCATATTGTCACATACACCTGTAGGAAATCCTCTCTGAATTCTATCTAGACTGGAAGAAACATTTATGATTGTTCTTGTTAATCGAATTTTTATCTTTGTAGCCAAGTTTTCCTATTTATACAAAAGCTTTCCTTGATGCCACTAACCTCTCTTCCAATTATGGCAATTGTGAAATAGGCACCAATTTTTCAGTTCGTTGAATATAAAAAGGTGATGATAATGTAGGGATGTTTTCATTAAGTATTGCATTATTAAAATATTTTCATATTTTTTCATTGAGTTTAATGGTTTTGATGTTTGAAGCAAGCATCAAATTGAAAATAGTAGATAATATGTCTTTGTTAATAGATTGGATGTCCTTTCCAAAGGACAATCTTTCACAAATGCAACAAGCATATGTAGTTTTGTCTTGGATTGATTACAATATTCCTTAATTACTTTATTTGACTTTATATGTTGCTATTGTGCTCATATGGAAAATTTCAATTGATGTAAGTGAGTGTATCACTTACTAGAAGCATTGGAAAAACAAGTAGAGATTTTTTATTTTATTTTGTGTCTCCATTGAAAAATGATTATTTTCATCATTTGTTTATGGAAACCTTTGATACTACAACATTTTTTTTAATATTGTGTTGTAAATTGGAAAATGCTTTAATTAAGTAGAACATCTAGTAAACCTAGATTCATTGCTAACAAAATATCTACAATGTACACTTGAGGTTGGCTTGCAGTTATCTCTTTCCGAGATTCCTTGGAGAATTTATTATGAATTGTCAATGTCACTAATATTATCAACATTCTAGATTTCTGGAATTGCATGGAAATTTCCATGTGCTGTAGATTACTATGTGTATAACGTAAAAGAATTTGGATCAAGTTTTTTCTATATTCGTGATATATATGTTGACATCAAGGACTTCACATGTCCATTATATTTCAAAACAATTTCCCTCTATATGTCTATATATATATGCCATTGATAAACTTATAATATAAGCTTTCCAATAATCGATACATTACTCTTGTTCAATGGTTTTAGCACTTGGGTCCTGTTGTAAGAAATTGATAGCTCTATAATCATTGCAAATGAAACAATTGAAAAATTTTGTGCAATTATTTTTATGATATTAGACATAGCAAACCATGGTGCAAGCATGTAAATAGACTCAAAGAAAGAGTCACGACAGTGATTGAAATTCTGTCGATAGACCATGAAGCTTTGTTCAAATAAGATTTGCTTAATTGAAAATATGTAAAATTGTCCATATGAGAATTTATATGGGAAAATTCATAGGCCAATCGTTCTACTTATTAAAGCTACACTATCTACCATGATATGTAGCGACAATGGTTCAAAATGTCCACCTATAAGATTTTGGTTATGTAGAAATATATTATATTGATAACCATGACTATCCTAATTGAACCGTATATATGCTTGTCCATTTGTAAATAGTAAAATATTGACTGGAACTGAAAAACACTTGGAGGAACATTTGATACCAAATTTATCCCACATAAGCTAAATGTAGATCGATAAAAAATAGAAGAAGGTGTAGATGATCTTCTCAAGTACATTTGAAGGTCATTAACATGATGAAGACATTGAAGGTATTCAAGAGTCAATTTTGTATGAAATGAATGCAAAGCAACATCATGTCCATGAGATATCAAATGTCGAAAGTTGTTTATAATTCCATGTTGTATTTATGTTGAACTATAGAGAAAGTGAAGAATAACAACAAATGAGTCAAATAAATGTTCACGAGGATAATAAAAGAAATTATCTAATCTATGTAGATTGAATCTAGATAACATGTGATCAATTTATTGCAATTTTGACACTTTCAATGCAAAAGTATTTTTCATTGCCATAAAGTATATTGAGACAAATTGACAAATTGACAAATTGTCCAAAAGTGACAATGATTTATAACATTAGAGCATCAATTGGATTGAATTTTAAATCAACACATATGATATTAAGAAATTTTTAGACCTCATATATTGTTTAGTTTGCATTGTCTTTGTGACTATCTTCTCTCCCTATTTGTTTGTTTCACAATACTCCAAAAATGAATACCTAGCACAGTTACAAAAGAGTAGATGCCATGGACATAAGGAACCTTGAAGATTGCATTTTGTTGCAATTGAAACATAATTTAAAACTAAAGATATTTATGAAATTTAAAATAAGAGCAAAAAAGGAATTATCGTTGTTTTAACAAATTTCAAAACACAATATTTAATTTGCAAAATTCCATAAAAGAAAAGATGACAATTAGTGGAAATTCATTTGAAAATATACAAGTAAAATAAAATCCAATTATTAACTTCAAAAACAAATTAAAATATATCTTTCCATAATAAACAACTCTAATTTAGGATAAAAAACATAAAACTACTTTAAAAAAAATATCATATTCATAAGCTTATTGAAATAGTAAACATATTCATCAAAGAGATATAGAACAATTGGTGAAGGAGCGCGCTGTTAAGGTGCTCCATAAGCAAAGGTCACCGATTCTAGTCTCGCCGATACCAAAAAATCCAGCATGGTTTCAACTGGTGCACCTCAGGCCGGGTGCGATCCTCGAGTGACTTTGACAGCTTAGATGCCCCTGAGTCATGGCCTCTCAGCCATAGGGTAAGCGTGATTTCAGGATTCACCCACTTATCAATAAAAAAAAAAGAAAGAGTGAACATATTCAAGTGCTCATTAATATAAAGCTATCAATTGCACCATGTATATGTCACTAACCTTTTTTTCATTATAAAGACATTATGTTATTAAATAAAATGTAAAGTATTTAGCTTGATAGCATAATGCAATATTTGTTTTTTAAGGCTTGCTGAAAATGGATATAGCTCCAATTGTTTGAGAATACCTGTGGATAACACAGGAACATCATAGTTTTTTTTATATATCCACATCATGGTAGTTGGAGAAATTCTCATAGCTATTGTGTGCATATACAAGAACAAAACCTAGGCATAATTGGTAGACAAAAAACAATGCATGGAGTTAGTGGAAAAAGTGAAAAATAGAAAAACTAATAATTGATATTTCTATGTACCAACAAGAACCAAAGAAAAAGTTGTAAGAGTTTTGGTCAATAAAGCACACCACACATTGTTTTTTTTTACAAATACATACACGAAATTTTTTTTCCATAAAAGTTCCAGCTTTTTTGCTATATATATCATTTTAGAATTATTCTATCTAAATTCTCTCTCTATGATTTATGACACAATAAAATTAATTACATAAGTTCTATATACTTTATTTTCATGCATAACCTATACATGATTCAAATGTATTTGTGATCACACACTCATCATTAAGAGATTGACATACTTAGAATGAGACTACATGAGAATCAACAACAATGTATGCAAGGCACAACAATATTAATAACACTGTCACCACGAATTTATGCAAGCTACACACCACTTGTGTACCAAGAAAAATTAACAATACATTCAATGATACCAGAGCAAATATATATATGTGTGTGTGTGTGTGTGTATGTGCTTAATATATTTTCTACAAATAACAATGAAAAAAAATAGGTATTGTGATTTTGTATCATATTGTTTACTATCCATTGAAATCATTACATACTATTTATTAACCAATAAACAACATTGTAGTGACCTGCGACTAAAGAAATCACAAATAAAAAATCATTTTGCAATTGTAATCACATTACTATAATTGCATTAAATTACAAGCCAAGGTGGGCAGGCTAGCTTTGTCTCATATTGTTTTCTAGCCATTGAAAGCATTATCTACTCTTCCATAAATAACAAATAACATTCTAGCCACACATGAATACAAAAATTTCAAATCAAAACCATCACTAAATATTAATCATAGTTCATAGCTACATTAAATTACATATATACTTTAATAAATATGTCAATTTGAGAAAAAGATATTGCACGAAAATTGTCTATAAACATAATAATTTAAGCTTCCATAACCACTCATCTAGGAATACAGATTCGAAGTAGACATACACAACAAAAATGACTATGAGAATTAGGGGTTCATTTAATATCTCTTGATTTTAGCTTTACAATTTGTGAAAATTCTTTCTCACTTGAGAAATAGTGAATCAACAAATTTATCATCTGAATCATAGAGAAAAATTGTTGCATGTTGGCCTTTGATAGTCATTCACTGTTCTCTGGATTTGAACAATGATATTTCATTAAACAACATAAACTTTTTCGTGAATTAAAACTGCAACTAATCATCTTGCCATTGGAAATTGCATTCTAACTGTTCATTGTTTTTTCTCCTCTATTTTATTTACAAAATTATTTTTTTTATTATCAAACTCCTCTTTTATATGTTGTTGCAATGATGTCGACAATTTGACAACTACACATTCCATGACTCAAAATCAGTTAGGTCCCTCTAATACTAGTGATTCCCCATTACTATTTCCATTGTAGCCCTTATTGTTATTATTGTGACCCTACTGTCCCCATATTGTTATTATTGTGCCCCATAGAAGCCCACTATTGTTATTGTTGTGCCCTTCTATTATTATTGTTATGACGATTTTGATTATATTGTGACCCCCAAGGCTACTATATATAGAAAGGGGTTTTTTTTCACTTTTATCATCCAAGAATTGTTCATTTGTGTAATGTAAAGAAAGATTCCCCCTTGAAGAGGCTGATTTTAAAGTTGTTGATCTATCTTTACTATCATTTTGTGAGATGGTTTCATAACATTTGGTATCAGAGCTTTGGATTCTAGGGTTTCGCAGCTTCAAAAAAGGTCATCCTAGAATTTTCTTTATCACCTTTTTTCTGCGACAATTCAGAAGCTAAAAAAACAACCTATTTGAGCTGAAATCTTGATTTAAGGTTTTAACCCCGTACAAAAATTACCTGCATATGAATTTGAAAGCATAGAAAATACAAAATGTGAGAGCATAACACATAAAACACATATATACAGAGATTTTTCCTTGGATCCCAAAATCGGGACTATTAGATTGATTTTTCATTATGTTCCTTTCAATGCTACAATACATATTTATACATGTTGAACCATCCAATACCATGGATAAAAAACAATCACGTTCAAAACGATGGATCGAAAACCATCACGACCAAAATCATGTGCGAAAACCATGTAGAAAACCATAGGTAGGTCCTAATATAGGGTCCAAAAAAACTTTCCATGGGCCACTGCCCGGACCCCATAGAGGGGGGCTACCCACCCGCCTCGAACCCTTTGGACAAGGTGGGCTACCCACCCGCCTCGAACCCTTTGGACAAGGTGGGCTACCACCACCCTATGACCCTCCCACTGTGCAATCAGTGCAACGAAGAGGGGGCTCTGCCCCCCCTCTAACCCCCCAGTTCACTACGTGGGCTAGTCGTGGAAAGAATATAACCCAGCCCAACATTCTCCCACTTGTTTTTTTCTTTCCACAGGGGACCACAGGAAAGCTTAGTCATTTATCCAACCTTGAAATGCCCATTGTTCCTCTACACCTAGAGAAATTCTTAGAGCTCACAAATTTTGTCAACGCATCTGCAGTATTCTTCAAAGTGTCTACCTTTACCAGCAACACCTTTTTGTCTTCTATCATATCCCTCACAAAGTGATACTGAACATCAATGTGCTTTGTTTTTGGATGATAAGTAGAGTTCTTTATCAAGAAGATTTCCCTTTGGCTGTCACAGTCTATCCTTATAGCTCCCTGTACTAACCCCATAGTTGAACACGATTTCCCTTTGGCTGTCACAGTCTATCCTTATAGCTCCCTGTACTAACCCCATAGTTGAACACAATCTTTGAAACCAAACTTCTTCCTTGCTTGCATGAGTGGCTGCCATGTATTCTAACCATGTAGTTGATAATGCCACTACAGATTGTTTCTTACTCATCTAGCTAACTACACCTTCAAATAGGTTAAAAACATACCCACTTGTAGATCTTCTCTGATCCAGATATCTAGCCCAGTCAACATCAACAAGTCCATGGATATCCAAAACACTATCCAATCCTAGTCTTTCTTGTTATCAAAAACCATAATCACTAGTGCCACACAAATACCTAAAAACCTGCTTCACTCTTGTCCAATGCTCCTTCCCTAGTTTTGACATAAACCTACTCAATACTCCCACTACATGTGCAATGTCTAGTCTAGTATAGACCATCACATACATCAGGTTACTAACTACACTTGCATATGGAACATGACACATATCCTCTTCCTCTTCTTTTGTCTTGGGACACTGTTAAGTAGATAACTTTAAACCTACAAGAATAGGAACCTTCTCTGGTTTAGTATCCTGCATATTAAATCTCTGTAGTATTATCTAGAAATACTTCCTCTGGTTTAGCCAAAGCTTCCTCTTTGCCTAATCTCTTTTAATTTTCATGCCCAGAACATAGTTTGCAACACCAATATCTTTCATGTCGAATTTGGAGGATAACTGGTTCTTCAAATCCTAGATAATCTATTTCTCATTTCCAACGAGCAACATATCATCCACATACAAGACTAGATAAACAACATGGTCACCAATTAATTTAAAATACACACAGTGGTCTGCCTTGCTTCTGGTGATGTCAAGTCCCCATATAAGTGTATCAAATTTATAATACCACATCCTTGGTGACTATTTTAACCCATATAGAGACTTATTTTACTTGCATACTAGTTCTTTCTTACCCTTCACCACAAAGCCTTCAAGTTGCTTCATGTAGATCTCCTCTTCCAGATCCCCGTGAAGAAATGTTGTCTTCACATCCATCTATTCTACCTAAAAATCAAAAGAAGAAACAATAGATAAAAGTAATCTAATAGGAGCTACCTTAGAAACAGGAGAAAAAATTTCACGAAAATAAATTCCTGGCACCTAGGAATAACCTTTCTCTACCAACCGAGCTTTGTATTTCTCCACCTTTCCTTCTGCACTTTTCTTCTTCTTGAACACCCATTTACTGCCAATGGGTTACCTTCTAGGTGGAAACTCTACCATATCCCAAGCCTCATTTTTCTGGAAATATGCCATTTCATCAACCATGGCCTCTTTCTAGAGTTTTCCATCCTCTAAATCTACTACTTCCTTCACAGTTATGGGATCATCATCAGTAAGAAATAAAGAAAAATTTGAACAAAAAGCAGATGGACTATACCTTTCTGGCTACCTTCTTTCTCGAACTGATCTTCTCACACCTGAAGTTTGTGGCTCTTCCTCTTCTGATTCCTCTTCTATTGTAGAGTCTGATTCTTCCTCCTTAAGCTCAAACTCTATCTTCTTAGGTTCCTTTGGTTGCACTTCATGTTTGATAACATCTTTCACCTCTATCAACACCACATCTCGGCTGTACACAACCTTCCTTATTATTGGGTTCCAAAGCTTATAACCCTTTAAACCATCTTTATACCCAATAAAGATGCAATTTTAGATTTAGTATCCAACTTTGTTCTTTTCTCCTTTGGAACATGTACATATGCATCACATCCAAATACCCTCAAATGTGAAAGAGAGGGTTTCTTACCAGTCCATACCTCTTGTGGAGTCTTATCCTCCAACGCTAATGTAGGTAATCTATGGACCATGTAACATGTTTTCTTCACTGCCTCTACCTAGAATTCATGTCCGAACCTGACACCACTTAGCATGCTTCTTGCCCTTTCCATCAGCATCTTGTTCATTCTTTCTGCAACTCCATTTTTCTTAGGTGTGCATGGAGTAGTCTTCTATTGTGCTATACCACATTTCTTAAAGAATTCTTCAAATTTCGTACTACAAAACACTTCGTCGTTATTTGTCCTCAACATCTTTATCTTCTTCTCTGTGTGGCTTTCCACCAGAGCCTTAAATTCTTTAAACCTATCAAAGACATTAGATTTCTTATTAAGGAAATATAGCCATGTATTCCTTCAGAAATCATCTATAAATGATACATAGTACACATACTTACCCAGTGATGGAACCTTCACAGGTCTAAACACATCACTGTGCATAAGGTCTAATATCTGTTTCAGCCTCTTACCACTAAAGGGGAAGCTCACCCGATTCTGCTTCTCATATACACAATTTTCACAGAAGTCAAAATCCAGAGAGGTTTTAGTCATACCTTTGACCATACCTTTACCATGAAGTATTTGAAGGCCCTTCTCTTCAATATGTCCAAGCCTTTGATGCCATAGAATGGTCTTCTCTCCAGAGATCACTAGATTTTTTGCTCCACTTTCAGGAACCACAGAACTGTTGCACCCATCAATAATAGTGCTACCTTGCATCTTGTCTAGAGTTCTAATCCAAACTCCTCGCATCAATATGAGTGCTCCTGAAACCATCTTGTAGGTATCGTTCTCAAACATTATTTTTTTAAACCTACATCATCCAGTCTGCTTACAAAAATCATATTTGTAGATAATGCACGAATATGCAGAACACCTGGAAGTGTTATAACCCTTCCACCTTCCAACTTCCACTTTACTTTTCTGTGACCAATGATTCTAGCCTTCCTATGATCCCCCAAGAAGGAATCACTACCATCATATTTCTCATACTCCTAGAATCACTCTTTGTGGGGAGTGAAGTCAAAGGATGCACCTGAGTTAATAAACCATGCCTCATGATCTACATGCGTACTTGAAGAAGCCAAGTACACATCCCCACCTTCATCTGAGGTGGTTGCACCTCTATAGAAGGTGCATTATCAGATCCCTTTCCTTTTTCAGTAACTTTAGACTTACAGTCCCTTTTGTAGTGCCCTTCCATTTTGCATTTCTAACACACTACCTTTATGGGTTTTCCTCGAGATTTAGGTCTCCCTCTAGATTTAGATCTCCCACTCGCTGACTTATTTTTGTTTCTGTTTTGGGATCGTCCTTGTACAGATAAGATATGACCATTCTATCTCTCCATATTTTTTTGTCTCATCTCCTCCGTCAACAATGATGAGACTATTTCATCAAACTGCAAGGTAGCTAAATTACTACCTATTGAAATAATCAGACTATCCCATGAATTTGGTAGAGAACACAACAATCTAATGTACTTATCTTCATTTGAAATTTTAATATCAATAGACAATAACTGACTTACCATAGTATTAAATGCATTCAGATACTCTACCACTGAGTCTCCATCTTTCATCCTTAGGTTATACAACCTTTTCAGTAGGAACAGTTTATTCACCAGAAACTTAGACTGGTACAAAGTCCCTAACTTTTCCCACAAAGCCTTCACCGTAGCTTCCCCTAATACATTCAGCAATACTGAATCTGAGACACACAATCGTATTATGCTCATTTCCTTTCAATCTAACATCTTCCATTATTCATTAAACACTCTTGTTGGCTTAGCACCTAGATCTACCACGATCCACTGATCTTTATCCACCAACAGATCCTCCATCGTGAGTTTTCATAACTCAAAACTTTGACCATTAAATTTCTTGATCTCTATGTTTCCACTACTTGCCATCTTCTTTCACCACCAAAATCTATCCTGTAGATCTCCCACTGAATAGGATCTACCATAGGCCTGAGCAAAACACCTCAACAACAAAGGCATCCCCTTGAAGCCAAAACAACTCTGATACCAAATGTAGGTTTTAAACCCATACTGAAATTATCCACATACAAATTCGAAGACACATAAAATAAACAATGTGAGACCATAACACATAAAACACATATACACAGAGATTTTCCCCTGGATCCCAAAACCAGGACTACTAGATTTCCTTTTCATTATGTTCCTTTAAATGTTAAAATACATATTTATACATGTCGAAGCATCTAATACCATCAAGCAAAAACCATCGCATCCAAAACGATGTACCCAAAACCATCGCATCCAAAACCATGTGTGAAAACCATGTACAAAAGCATAAGTAGGTCCACCTAACCTAATACAGGGTCCAAAAAAAATTTCCCCGGGGTGCTGCCTTGGACCCCCTAGAGGGGGGCTACCCAACCCCCTCAAAACCGCTATATAGGGAGGGCTACAACCCCCCTTGCGACCCCCCGTGTTGCGCAATCGATGCAATGAAGGGGGGGCTCCGCCTCCCCTCTAACCCCACGATTCACTACGTGGGCTAGTCATGGAAAGAATACAACACAACCCAACATCAATGTTCCTTGGGTCTAAATTTCGAATCTCCTTTTGCTATATTTTTGGAGATATGATCCAAGGATGTTAGGGTTTTTGCAAACTCTCAAATTACATCCCAAATAGGTGAACTTGGTAAAATCGTCATAACATTCTCTCTAAATATCATATTTAAATTTCATAAGAAGTTATGGAAAGAGGAAAAACTATAGTTTTTTGTGCAACATTTTCAGGTCCGAAGGTTGAAACAGTGACACGTGGCACTTCGTACAAGTTCACTCTATTGAAGAAGTGTATAATTGAGTCATCCTGAAACATTAATCATAACACTTTCTTAGAGAATCCAATTTCGATCATGCTGGTGTTATTGGAAAGAGGACTCAGATGGCTACCACAGTTCACAAGTTTAGACCTTGGAGATATGAAATTTCAGAGATACATCATATTCAATATCAAGCTCCTACAAAGTGAAAAAAGGTGTGTAGTTTTTTTAATTTTTCATAAGTTTAGTTTAAAAATTTATTTTCAAAGAATTCAAAGGGCATAGCGAAGAATAATTATCATTAATCGATGCCCTAAAGAAATAAAATGGAAACACCTAGTAAGCACCCTGAAAGCTCTAACATGACTGATGAAGAAGAGGAAGAAATGAAACATGATATATCAAAATTACGAGAACAAGGCCAACAAATTTAACTCTTACAAAAAGTAACAGAAGATAAGATGAATGGTTTAAAGAAAGGTGTGGAAGATGAGATGAATGGTTTAAAGAAAGGCATGGAAGCTAAGATGGATGGTATGAAAAACAACATTGAATTTTGGAAGAAGGACATGGAAGGTGGGAAGGAAGGTTCGAAAAGTTGCTACAAGAAAGGCTCCCTAATGGTGAAAAGGTAGTAGAGCAAACGCAGAATGAGAACAAAATAAATGTTAATCATGATTCAAAGAATGACAACATTGAATAAAGACATGGAAGGTTTGACAAAGTTTCTACAAGAAAAGCATCCTAATGGAGAAAAGGTAATAGAGAAAACTCATGATGAGAAAAAAATAAATGTTAATCATGATTTCATAGACTGTAACGATGGATTGAAGACCCACCATGTTTCAAATATCGATATGAGGAAGTTTGATGGCAAGGATCCTGTAACATGGATACTAGAGATGGAGCAATATTTCGATCTCCATAATGTGCAAAACACACAAAAGGTACGTATTGCAACTTTATATTTGGAACCAAATCAGTTTGTATGGTACCAATGGCTTTACTCTCATAAAAAAATTGTCACTTGGGCAATTTTTATAGCAGAAATGATAGCACATTATGAGGATACAAAAAGAAACTATTTTTTTAACCAATTGATAAATCTCAAACAAAAGGGTTCAATGATGGAGCACATTGAGGACTTCTAGAAATTGAATATAAGGGTAAGAGATATTCCAGAGGAGTAATGGTTTGATGTGTTCATAGGGACTTTAAAGGATAACATTCAACATGATGTTTGCCTTTGGGAAATTGATTCATTGGAGGAGGAATTCAGGTTGGCAAGAAAAATTGAAAAAAAGATTATGACAACAAGGAAGCATACCACTCACAACTATAAATATGGAAGTTTTGCTTCCCCTAGCCTTCCACAACCTACAAGGTTGACACCACAACAAATGGAAGAAAAAAGAGAAAAAGGGCTTTGTTATATTTGTGATATAAAATACACTAAAGGTCATAAGTGTGCTGAGAAGAAATTATTTTACATAGATTGTGAAGAAGAGGAAGAAAAGGAACAAGAAACGTCAAAAGAAGAGGATATACATGAGGAACAACCCCTAGAGAAAGAAGAAATGAATCTGACCATATCTTGTAATGCATTGGCTGGAATTACCTCTCCTCAAACTATCAAGATAGAAGGACATATCAAGAAGAAAAAGGTAATAGTGTTGATTGATTTGGGAAGTACCCATAATTTCATTCATTGTGAGATAGCTAAGGAATTGAATTTCTTCCTATATCCAACGCCAAAGTGTCAAGTGATGGTTGAAAGTGGAGGAACCATTAATTGCTCTAGAAAGTGCCATAATATCAAGCTATCCATGGGAGAATATGTATTAAATAGCCTAAACCTTTCCATTCGAATGGGTGGTGCTGATGTTGTACTAGGAGTCCAATGGTTATAATCCTTAGGTACAATGGATTTTAATTTTCATGAAATTTTCTTCAGAAGGAAAGGAAGTTGAATTAAGGGGTATCACATGGAAATTGGGAAAGATAATCAGATCTAATAGAATGAAAATCTTCTAAAGAAATAACAACATGACGTAATTGAAAAATTATGTTTGCTAGAGTTCCCATGTTGAAATCATCTATTTCTCTAGATCTCCAAAAAGTATTGGACAATCATTCCGAGGTATTTTATACTCCCAAAGGCCTCCCACCTATTCGTGATCATGATCATGCTATTTATTTTATTCCAGGAACTATTCCTCTAAACATTAGACCTTACAGATATCCCTATGCCAAAAAGAGTGAAATTAAATGTATGGTTGTGAAAATGTTAGAGGCTCATATAATTCAAACTACTCAAAGTTATTTCTTTGCTCCAGTATTATTGGTGCATAAGAAAGATGGGGCATGGTGCATGTGTCCAGATTATAGGGAGCTCAACAAGCTCACTATTAAAGATAAATTTCTCATTCCTATCATTGATGAATTATTGGATGAATTGCATGGATCAATTTATTTCTCCAAGTTGGATCTTCATTCAAGATATCATCAAATCAGAATGAAGATTGAAGACATTCTGAAAAAAACATTTAGAACCCATGAGGTTGATTATGAAATTTTGGTCATGCCTTTTGGCCTTACCAATGCACCTTGTACATTTCAAGGTTTGATGAATTCCATTTTCAAACCCTTAGAAAATTTGTATTAGTATTTTTTGATGATATACTAATCTACAATAAGTCTTGGAAGGGTCATGTTCAACATGTTAACACGGTGCTCAAACTATTGGAGTAGAAACGGTTATATGCAAAAAGATCCAAATGTTTCTTTGGAGTACAAGAGGTGGAATATCACAGTCATATTGTATCTCATGAAGGTGTTAAGGTAGACCCTAGTGAAATTAAAGCCATTAAGGAATGTAAAATCCCCACATCCATAAAGCATCTACGAGGACTTCTTGGGTTTACAAGGTATTATCGCAAGTTTGTTAAAAATTATGGGAGAATAGCAACACCTCTAAACCCATTATTGAGGAAAGATGCATTTTCATGGACTCCAGAAGCAACGAAGGCCTTTGAACATCTTAAAGAGGTAATATGCCAATCACCATCTTAGCTACATCAGACTTCACAAAAACCTTTATTGTAGAATGTGATGCCTCATGAAATGGAATTGGTGTGGTTTTAAGGCAAGAAGAAATACCCATTGCTTTTGAAAGTCGTCCAATCAAAGGAAAGTATTTACACAAAACTATTTATGAGAAGGAAATTGTTGGAAATAATACTGAGAGGGGGGTGAATCAATATTATCAAATTCTTTTTAATATGCCTTCATTGATTTACTGATCATTAACTTGTGTATAATAATGAGCATGAAACAAGAAAAACAGATAGTCACACCAAAGAACACCAGATATAAGGTGGAAACCTAATGTGGGTGAAAACCACCTGCTGCAAAATGTCTCTATCTTCTTTCAATTAGAAACTTCTTTTACAATGATTTTTTACTGGTGCAGTCCTTTACCAGTACGCAGGCTGCAACTTGTAGAGAGCTACAACTCTCTCTCATTTTCCAGTCTCTCCTAGAAGGGAGCTACAACCCCCTTTTGGTCTTTTACTTCTTTAAGGACCACATTTCATTAATTTTCAAATTGGATCCATGAACATCAAATAATCATCAAGTACATGAAAATCACCCAATCTCTTTATACAATGAACCAATGAATCACCCAACTCTTCAGAATGTTGTAATCAGAAAAGAAGTACTAGAAATATAAACCCAGAACTCTGCTGTAGTAGATAAAGTATAATCAAAAATAGTTTCAAGATAAGACCGCAACTTCACCAACAGGGGCCCGCGTATATCCGCAACTCTTCTCAGACAGAACTGCACAGATCTGCACTGGTTATTCTTCTGCTCTGCGAACTTTTCTTCAGATACGCACCTTCACTTCTGGATTTCTGCGTAGACCCGCACTGTGCCTTCTTCTCACCTCCGTACCTTGCACTTCGTGCTTGACTGTGTTGTGTGCGCCCCGCACTGTGCCTTCTCATGTACTGCGTACCCCGCACTGCGCCTTTGACTGCGCTGCGTACCCATGCACTGCGCCTTTGACTGCGCTGCGTACCCACACACTGTGCCTTTGAATCACCTGTGTACTTCTGATTAGGGCCAATTTTTCAGTACACCAATGTGCCACAGTCAGTCAGATCCACAGATCTGTTCATGTGCCCAAGAGATCACAGCATGCCAATAGATTCACCTTAAGTTAAGTTATCTTCGTGAATTAGATCTAGCTTTTAAAAACCAATCACCTAAAATTTCAGATCTTAAGATATTCAATTGCCAAAGTTCAGTTTAGCCAAGTGATCTCCTTCCCTATTTATGGTCAAGCCCTTATTCACACCATGGGACAAAACCATCAATAACCAATATAAGGGATCCAAACTGGGGCTAAAATAGATCCTATACCACAGGCCAAAACCATAGGATCAAGATCGACGGGCTAAATACCACGGGCCAAACATAATAAACCCCACGTGAGCGTGCTTTTTACTGCATGGAAGTGTGTGCACTGGGGTCTGCACCTTCTGTTCGGAGAACCTGCGTACATGACCGCAACTTTCTGAATGGTGTACCTGCGGGTCCGCGCCTTTTGAACTGTATACCTGCGAACCTCTTATTTTCTTTATTTTGAGAGCCTGAACAGACCATTGCCACTTGAGTGAGTTGCCATCAAGTACAACACCTGTATCATAGAGCCATAGAGCCATAACAGAATCATAATGCCAATAATCTCCCACTTTGGACTTGATGGCAACCTCAAGATCCTCAATGTCATTCTCCCCCTTTGACATCAAGGGCAAAGGGTTTATGCTCCCCCTAAGAACATGCTCCTCCTGACTATAAACCAGATCTACAAAGAAGAATCATAATCCACCAAACACCATAAATGACCATGAAAGTGATAGAGACATATTACAGCCATGTTTAGATCAACATCCATGTTCTCCTTCTACACTACCATAATGCCAACAATGTGTCATGCTCCCCCTGAACCTGTACCATTCGATCTTCGACCAATCCACAAACCAGCACATGTACGCATATACCCAGATGAACCTTGCACACAACCAACACTTAGAAGAGATTCAACAACAAGATGATGCATCAACAACCCCCAGCTTTTGCCTGAGGTATTCAATGGTCTCCCTAGGCAGTGGTTTAGTGAGTATATCAACAATTTGTTCCTTAGAAGGAACATACTCCAACTTGACCTTTTGTTCTAGCACTTGTTCCCTGAGAAAGTGATACTTGATTGGTATGTGCTTGGTCTTTGAATGCTTGACTGGGTTCTTTGAAATACTGATTGCACTTGTATTATCACATAAGATGGAGATAGGTGGTGTACAAGTGATTTGAAAATCCTGCAAGGTCTGCATCATCCAAAGGAGTTGAGTGCAGCAAGATGGCGCAGCAACATATTCTGCTTCAGCTGTAGACAAGGCAATCGAACTCTGTTTCTTGCTGAACCAAGGTACTAATTTGGAACCCATAAAGAATGCAACACCACTTGTGCTCTTCCTGTCATCCACGCTTCCGGTCCAATCTGCATATGTATAAGCATGAAGTGTGAGATCTGTATCTCTAGGATACCATAAGCCATAATTTTGAGTCCCTTGAAGATACTTGAAAATTCTCTTCACTGCCTGAAGATGAGTTTCCTTTGGATTTGCCTTAAATCTTCCAAATATTCCTACTGCATGCATGATGTCTAGTCTGGTACCTGTCAAATAAAGTAGACTTCCAATCATAGATCTGTAGGTTGGTTGATGCACAGTTGCTGATTCGTCATTTGCACTGAGATTGCATCCTGTTACCATGGGTGTACATACTGGTTTTGCATCTTCCATGCCATATTTCTTCAAAATCTGCTTGAGATACTTGGTTTG
>APFE030625348.1:50566-96637 GCA_000404065.3 Pinus taeda | reverse complement strand
ATCTTCTTTCAATTAGAAACCTCTTTTACAATGATTTTGTACTGGTGCAGTCCTTTACCAGTACGCAGGCTGCAACCTACAGAGAGCTACAACTCTCTCTCGATTTCCAGTCTCTCCTGGAAGGGAGCTACAACCCCCTTTTGGTATTTTACTTCTTTAAGGACCACGTTTCATAAATTTTGAAACTGGATCCATGAACATAAAATAATCATCAAGTACATGAAAATCACCCAATCTCTTTATACAATGAACCAATGAATCACCCAACTCTTCAGAATGCTGTAATCAGAAAAGAAGTACCAGAAATATAAACCCAGAACTCTGCTGTAGTAGATAAAGGACAATCAACAATAGTTTCAAGATAAGACAGCAACTTCACCAACAGGGGCCTGCGTATATCCGCAGCTCTTCTGAGACAGAACTGCGCAAATCCACACTGGTTATTCTTCTGCTTTGCGAACTTTTCTTCAGATCTGCACCTTCACTTCTGGCTTTCTGCATAGACCCGCACTGTGCCTTCTTCTTGCCTACATACCTCGCACTTTGTTCTTGACTGTGGTGCGTGCGCCCCGCACTGTGCCTTCTCCTGTACTGCATACCCCGCACTGCGCCTTTGACTGTGCTGCGTACCCACACACTGTGCCTTTGACTGCACTGCGTACCCACACACTGCGCCTTTGAATCGCCTGCGTACTTCTGATTAGGGCCAATTTTTCAGTACACCAATGTGCCATAGTCAGTCAGATCCACATATCTGTTCATGCGCCCGAGAGATCACAACATGCCAATAGATTCACCTTAAGTTAAGCTATCTCTGTGAATTAGATCTAGATTTTAAAAACCAATCACCCAAAATTTCAGATCATAAGATATTCAATTGCCAAAGTTCAGTTTAGCCAAGTGATCTCCTTCCCTATTTATGGTCAAGCCCTTATTCACACCATGGGACAAAACCATCAATAACCAATACAAGGGATCCAAACCGGGGCTAAAATAGATCCTATACCATGGGCCAAAACCATAGGATCAAGATCGGCGGGCTAAATACCATGGGCCAAACATAAGAAACACCACGTGAGCGCGCTTTTGATTGCATGGAAGTGTGTGCACTGGGGTCCGAACCTTCTGTTCGGACAACCTACGTACATGACCGCAACTTTCTGAATGGCGTACCTGTGGGTCCGCGCCTTTCGAACTGTATACCTGCGAACCTCTTATTTTCTTTATTTTGATAGCCTGAACAGACCATTGCCACTTGAGTGAGTTGCCATCAAGTGCAACACATGTATCATAGAGCCATAGAGCCATATCAGAATCACAATGCCAACATAAATGTTGGAAATACTACATGCACTTAAGAAATGGTGACGTTATCTAATGGGAAGACACTTCAAGTTAAAAACGGATCATGATAGTCTTAAATACTTTTTAGAAAAAGATTATACTCAGAAGAGCAGCGAAAATGGGTTACAAAGATGTTCGGTTATGACTTTGAAATAATCTACAAAAAAGGAAAGAAAAATGTTGTGGCAGATGCACTCTCAAGAAAGGATGAGGATGTGGAATCATTTCTTTGTGCCATTTCTATTATCCAAACAGATTGGATAAATGAAGTAAGGGGATGAATGGAAGAATGATGAAGAAGTGTGGGCACTCATTGAAAAGTTACAACAAGATCCCAATACATCTGATACATTTAGCTGGAAAAATGATTCGTTATGGTACAAAGATTATTTATACCTAGGTAAGAATTCCCAATTCAAACAAAATATTCTTATGGAATTGCACACTTCTCCCATAGGAGGGCACTCGAGATTTTTAAAAACATTTTTTTTTTACTAAAGCAAGAGTTGTACCTTCTATTTCATTAATCAAAAAACAAATTACATAAAATATAACAGTCCCAAAGAACTATGGGCCAAAGAAAAATCAAACCCATTAAATCCAAGGTCGCCGAGGTAAAGGCGTAAAGCTAAGCCAAGGTCCCACAAACCAAACAACAAAACCCAAGAAATACAAAAAAAGGTTGAGACCGTTCGATCCCCCCTCAGATATCTGATGGATGAGGCTCAAATCGGGGTGAGAACATGCATCCACTTTAAAGTTAAAATCAGACCCGATGAGGAAATAGAAACCAATCTAAAATGATATTGTGTCCGAATGTGGGGATAACCCTCAAGCATGTAGTCTGCCCGAAATCCACCTATTCCCACCATGAAGTGCAACAAGCACAGAAGATAACTCTCTCGCAAACTTGCATAATTTTCCTCGATTATCGAATCTCCTCTCTAGATCCAATGACAGAGGATGATATCATAAGACCTAAAAGCATGAAGAATGACTGCGCGATAACCATCCTAGACCCACCAACATGCTTTCTTATTCTTGACCGTAGATTCATCATGTTTGATCCAACGGCTATAGAACATATCACATGAGCCAAAAGCATCGAGAATTACCACGCGATGAGGTTGGTATTACTTCCCATTCCTTGGCCACGTGTTTCTTTGTGAATGGAATTGCTCCCAACTATGAAAAACCACTTTCAGCTTGAAGGGTCCGCGATAAACCCGAAACCATCTCGCGAGCGATATAGCCACCACAGAAAGAAAAACTGTGTCTATTGAGCAACATCCTCCAAAGACTTCTATATTTGTTCTTGCTAGGGTTGATGAGGCCGACAATGACCTGCATCCTAGAAATGACCTCACAGTGGAAATAACACTTAATAAATAAACCAAATGAACTAGACCCCATCTTTATGGCTCTATTACAAAACACCATTATGTCCTCATCCACCTAATCTTGACATTGCCCCTTTAATCTATTCTGAGGCATCTCTTGCCAACTCAGCTCAACCCTGCTTTCGGTGAGAGCACCCCTTGATTGGCCAGGATGTCCGCCAATTTATTTGCCATCCTTAGCACATGGGTAAAACTCACAGTACGTAAGCCCAATAGGTGAAGCTGAATCTGTTGAAAGAGCTTAATCCAGTGAAAGACCTGAAGCAGCCTCCAGTGTTGAGACTTTTTCTCGCTTTGTACCATAGTTGATTCTCTTGACCAAGTTAATGGCTAACTCAGAATCAGCTTCAACTATTATATTCTTGATATTATTCTGCTTCAGGAATTCTAAACAATTCTAAAGAGCCATTAATTCCGCCATATTATTGGTGGCTCTTCCGAAATGGCGATGGAAAATAAAAAGGATGCAACCATTCTCATCCCTTAAGACCCCTCCAATGCCAAAAATACCCGGGTTGCCTTTTGAGGCCCCAACAATGTTGTATTTCAAAAAACCCTCTGGGGGGGGATGCGAGTAATCCTGCTTAGTGTCCAGTTTAATTGCCTTCCTATCCAAGCCCTCTACTATGAGCCCCTGCATACCCAACTGAAGAAGTATCTATATTTTAGCTTCTGATGGTGGAACCTTTGTGGAAGTTTTCACAATAGTACCTACCATCTCCTTAAGTTGTCTTAAGATTTGCTAAAAAATTTGTTGGGAGGAGCTTTTTTCATTTTTGAAAATTTTGTTGTTCCTTTCTTTCTAGACATTCCATATTATGAAGCTTGGCGTTAAAGCCCAAGCTGAGCAAAGAAATTCATAATTAGAGAAGTTTCATCTCCAGTTATTTAGGGTGTTGATAATGCTTCCTTTTTCCATGTCTGTCTGTTGGAAAATAGTAGCAAAAGTATCCCACAAGCTGGAGGTGAAAATGCAATTATTGAGAAGGTGCTCCATTGTTTCCTCTTCGGCTTCACAGAGCTGGCATCTGGAAGGACCCAGAACACCCATTTTTCGAATGTTTTCCCACGTCATAATTTTCTTATGATGAACCAACCACATGAACAGTTTGATATTTATCCATCCTTGATGCCTCCATAGGTTCTACCAAACCCTGTCCGGTACATTGTAGTCCAACTCAAGGAGTATGTGTTTTGCCTCCTTAAGATTGAAGGTACCTTCATTATTGTTACCCCATCTAAGTTGGTCATGCCCCCCTGTCACTAAAATTTTCCTTTGGTCCAACATTTTCAGAAGTGCCTCAACTTTTTCTTTCAAGGGGCTATCATCCCTCTAATCTATATTCTTCTAGGTTCTCCATTTTCCTTCACTATTGGTTTGATCCAAAAATTATTTTACCCTAAGTAACCCTTTGGTATTAGTTTCTTTCTTGAGGTCCAGAAAGTCCTCCCTTAATAGTGTAGGTTCTTGTTTCCATTTATCCTCCTAGAACAAAGCAAGATCTCCCTGTCTGATTTCCCAGAAGCTATTTTTTTGTACTAAGCCTCTATTCTCCCAGGCCTTATTCCAGATGTGTGAGCCTTTTATGATGCCAGTCATCCTTATGTGATCATTATCTTGCCAATTACTGACATATTTTTCTTTCTAGATACTAGCCCACTGAGCCTTTGGATCTTTTACCCAACGCCACCATAATTTTGCCCATAAAACTTTGCTTGGTACCTCCGGATCATCCAATACAAGACCCCCATGGGTTTTAGGTTTGTAAAGCTTATCCCAAGCTACCAAGGCCCATTTTTTTCTCTTCTCCCCCTTACCCCAAAGAAAGTCTCTTTGAATGGTTATAAATTGTTGCAAAACTCCTATTGGAGTTGGAAGGGCTGATGGCAAGAAGACAGGGATAGATTGAAGAACATATTTTATAAGCACTAACTGACCAGCTAGGTTTAAAGATTTTATAGTCAATTTCATGATTTTATCCTGGATATTATTGATCACTGGCTCCCAAAATCTTTTGTGCAAAGGTTTATTAGTTAGAGGAACTCCCAAGTATTTGGAGGGAAGGGCATCCCTTTTAAAGCCCACAATTTGGAGATATTTCTCTAAATAGCAATATTGGTATTAAAGAAAAAAATCTTAGATTTATAGAGATTAACTTCCATACCTGTAGCCATGGCAAAGTCACACAGGATTTGTTTATAAGCTAGAGCTTCTTTGACCATGGGGATTCCCTGCAGCATGGTATCATCAACAAATTGTTTATGGGTCAAAGCCTGTCTAGTCTCAGAAAGATGGAGACCCTTGATGTTGCCAACTTATTTTGCATGCTTGATTAACCGACCAAGTCCTTCCATCACGAGGATGAAGAGAAAGGGAGAGAGCATATTTTCCTGCTTGATGCCTCTTAAAGGAGTAAAAGTCTTGGAAGGAGAACCTTAAGCAGAATTGAAAAGCTTGAAGAAGTTACCAGGGCCGTAGCCCATCTTACCCAGTTATGATCAAATGCAAAAGCTATAAGGACCTTTCTGATATAGGTCCAATTCAACTTATCGTAAGCTTTGGCTTGGTCCAATTGCATGATCATGCCCGCATTCCCATTGCTTGGCAATGAGTGCACCACCTCATGTGCTTGAATGATGTTATTGAGAATTTGTCTGCCCTCCACATAACTAAATTGTTGCACATAAACTAGAGTAGGAAGAAGTGGTTTGAGTCTATTGGCAACAACCTGGGATATTATCTTGTACACCACATTTCACAAAGTTATGGGTCTAAGCATGTCTAGAGTTTGAGAATTGTCTTGTTTGGGGATCAAGGAGATGAAGGAAGTATTGAGCACCTTTAAAATGGTTCTATTCATTCTGGAATCCTCCACCACATTCAGAATGTCTTGTTTAACAATGTTCCACCAAGCTTTAAAGAAATCCACATTGAAACCATCAGGGCCTAGCACTTTACCATTCTGCATTTCATTGATGACCTCACTAACATCCTCTTCAATCACTGGCCTATTAAGATTGAAGTTATCCTCTCTTGTTACAAGCCTAGTTATATGCCTTGTTAAGTCCCTGATAAAATGATCTCTGTCTGAAACGGTTTCCTTTGCTATACCTCGAAAAATCTAAACTAACACAGTTTCTATATATTCATGGGAATTAAGAAGATGACATCCCTCCTCCTTGATCAAAGAGATCCTATTATGAGATCTGTTCGACATGGTGGATCTGTGGAAAAATCTGGTGTTTCGCTCCCCTTATTTTAGCCATTGAACTCTAGATTTAATATTTCCTCTTGTTTACATAAAGTCTCCCAGTCTTAATGATGTTTGGTAACTTGATCATTTCTGACTTTGTCAAAGCCATCCGTCATAAGGGCATGATTGAGTTTCTGCATTTTGTTTTCAACAACTTTTTTCGCTTCAAAAATATTGCCAAATTCATTCTTCTTCTAGTCTTTAAGTCTGAGTTTGATGTGCTTTATTCTTTTGTGTAGCAGGAACATTCTTGTACCCTGAATATGCAGATCTTCTATCCACCATTTTGCAATGTTGCTGATGAGATTTGGGTGGGTGAGCCAGATATTCTCAAATCTAAAAGGCCTATTCTTGGGGGTACCAATGCCCTGAACCTCAAGTTGTATAGGCCAATGGTGCAAGCCTCCAAAGGAGAGAATTCTCGCTATCATTTCCTTGTTGGTGAGCATAAGGTCCTCTGAGATTATGAATCTGTCTAACTTTGAGGCTACATGAGACTCCCCTTCTCTTTTATTGTGCCAAATAAAGAGGCCATTACTCATATCAGTGTCAACTAGCTTCATATTAACTATAAAAGTTTGAAATGTTGTGGAGTCTTTGCTTAAAGTTCTGGTTCCCCCTTTTTTCTCTGAAAGTGATTTGATCATGTTGAATTCCCCACCCATGATCCATAGTACTCCTACATGTCTATCTCTTAAGTCCACAAGAGAATCTAGAAACCTAAGTTTATCATCTATTCTTTGAGGGCCATAAACATTTGTGACCAGATAAGTCTCCCTATCTCCCACAGGCTGAATAACCACTGATAAATAATTCCTAGATGCCTCAGCATTGATTATGCCAATCTTTTGGGGGTTCCAAAGAGTGAGTATGCCTTCTGCTGTATTATCTGCTCTAACTTCTAGAAACTCAAATCTATTGATCCATTTGCCATGAATTTCTTTTATTTTTTGAATGGAACATTTAGCTTCCTGGATAAAGATAATATCCGGATCCTCTTGTTTCATTCTATTGCTAAGTATTCTTTGTTTTCTTTTACTACCTAGACCACTGATATTCCAAGATGTGAACTTCATTATTAAAGATTTGTAAAGGAGTAATTGATTAGGTCTTTCATCTTACCTGAATCTATCATTAGCTTTCCACATTCCATCAATAACTCGTTCTGCTTTTTTCTACCTCTTTTCTTTCCTGGGTTTCTAGGAGCTAATCTTGGTGTGGTTTTCATAGTTTTCACACCTTCGATGCCCTGCTTTTCATTATTTCTTTGCCTTTCCAGCCCTTTAGCTTGAGTTTTCCATAGGAACAACTATTGTACTCTGTTGAACTCCTCTTGAGGTAATGAGTCTACCCCTCCCATGGTTCCCTATTTCAAGAACCCTTCCAGATCTAGGTGTTTTCTACTCCCGCAGTTCAGGATCCTCCATTTCCATCTCACTCTGGGTCATTTCTCAGTCCATCTCAAGTTCTCCATCGTTCAGCATAGTCTCTTTCGGTTTATTGATATCCTGTGTTTGATCCTTGTCTTCTTCTTTCTCCATCTCCCCTGGGCTTCTTTCCATTACCTGATCTACTTTTGTTATCTCTTCCCCTTCTTCGAGAACTTGGAACCTGTTCAGACTGGCCTGTTGCCTTTCTGCTTACTCTTTCTTTGGCCCCCTTTTGCCCCATTTTCCTTTATATCCCATTTTGTCAAAGCTTTCAGTATCTTTCATTGTGGTTGCTTTACTTCTGTTCTCTATTTTACTAAGAGGGCAGTCTCTAAATAGGTGCCCATGCTCATGGCACCTACAACAACTAAAAGGAATATGTTCATAATCTACTATTTGCACCCATTCTTCATCAAAAACTTCCAAGATGACCTCATCTGGTAGAGCTCCAGAGAGATGCATCTACGCACATGCTCATGTGAAGGAAGTGTGTTTTCCCCTTTTGGTGGCCTCCGAGGCTTTAACAAAATTCCCTAGTTTATTTCTTATGGTAGATAATGATTTCGCTTGCCAGTATTCAAAAGGTAGGGAATAGCGTCTTACCCAGACTGGGACCGAAGTGAAAGTTTCTCACTCTGGGACAAAATTCATCATCCACAGCCGCATGTAGAGGCCTGTTGATGCATAGAAGTAGGGTCTTCCTTCAAACATCTTGTCTTTGTCCTCAATATTTGTAAAGACCATAGTGAAGAAACCCTTTTACGTAAGATGTAGGTATATGTTTCCTTTTGGTTTCCAGTGGTATTTAATCCATGCTTGTAATGTCTTTTCAGTGGGCCATAATCCCAAGAATTTACAAATGAAAGCATAGGTTCACATGTGGTCCCTGTGTGCCTGCAGAGTAGGATCATTTGACCTTAGCCTTGGGTTTACATGGCCCCTTTTTCACCTTTTTTTCTTCTCCCTATTTCGTGTCTTCTTCCTCCTTTTCTCTTGTGTTGTTGTCCTCCCTTGGTTTGGTTAAATATTGATCATCTTCCATGTTCCTTTTCCCTTCTCTTGAAGGACCCCTGACAGATTTTATTGGTTTCTTACCTTGCCTGGCCACTACCTACCTATAGGAGGGAGTGGAGCTCCCCCCTTTGTGCGCCTCCATGGAACTCTAAAACCTGAAACCCTAGCTCTTCGTTCACTTCCTCTGTCCGCCTCTCCCACCTTGCTTTCCCTGCTCACTTAACAATCTGGGATTTTTAAAAACTTACCACAGGGTTAAGAAGGGATTTTTTTGGGATGGCATTAAATCAGATATTCAAAAGTTTGTGGCAGAATGTTTGGTTTACCAACAAAAAAATGGTGAAACAATTAAGACCCCAGGTCTATTACAACTTGTATCCATTCCAAGACAATGTTAGGAGGAGGATTCAATGGATTTTATTACAGGTTTTCCCAATTCCGAAGGAAAGAGTGTCATGATGGTGGTAGTTGAAAAAATTACCAGGTATGCACACTTTCGTGCATTATCTCATCCATTTAAAGCCAATACAATTTCTACTGCATTTATGGAAACAACTCAAAAGCTACATGGAAAGGCAAAGATTATTCTAAGCAACAGAGATCCCATTTCTAATGGAAAATTTTGGGCATAATTATTTTCTTGTCTTGGTACTTAGTTAGCTCATAGCTCATCTTCTCATCGTCAATCTGATAGGAAAAATGAGATAGTAAACAAATGTTTGGAAGGATATATTTTTTTTATTTGTCTCTGATAAACACACGTGATGGGTGAAATGGTTGCCTCTAGCTGAATGGTGGCATAACACTTCCTTTCATACTGTAGCAAAAATCACCCCATTTATGGCACTTTATGGATATCATCCACCATCCATCGCATCATATTTAAGAGAAAATTCTAAGGTTGATGCAATAGAATATCACATCGAGCATCAACAACAAGTTCTCCAACTCTTAAAGGATAACCTCACTTTGGCGCAGAATAGAATGCAACAATAGGAAGATCAACAACACAATGAGAGAAGTTTTGATGTAGGTGATTGGGCATTCCTACGACTACAACCATATAAAAAATTTTCCCTCAAGCAAGCTAAGAAGGATAATACATTATCACCAAAGTATTATGGTCCATACAAGGTGTTGCAAAATATTAGTACTATGAAATACAAATTGGAGCTTCCTGCAACTTCCCGAGTGCACACACTTTTCCATGTTTCATGCTTAAAGAAGGTTATAGGTGATAAGCTCCCAGCTCAAACAATATTTCTAGAACTTCATGATGAACGGAAAGTCACAATGGAACTTGAAGTAGTCACAAAAACAGGAAATGAATAGCTACAAAATTGATCAATTTCAGAGTATGTCATCAAGTGGAATAACTTACCTGCTAAATATTCCACATGGGAGGATGGGACTTTTATACAGAAGCATCAAAAACTACTCAAGCGATGAGGACAACACTTTTTTGAAGGAGAGGGGCATGTTAGGTTCCTACAGTAATAGTGATTCCCCCATTACTGTTGTCATTATAGCCCTTATTGTTATTATGTACCCCTACTGTCACCATATTGTTATTGTTGTGCCCCATAGAAGCCCACTATTGTTATTGTTGTGCCCTTATATTATTATTGTTATGTGAGATTTGATTATATTGTGACCCCTTAGACTCCTATTATAGAAAGGATGTTTTGTCATTTGTATCATCCAAGAATTGTTCATTTGTGTAATGTAAAGGAGGTTTCCCCCTCAAAGAGGCTGATTTTGAAGTCATTAATCTATCTTTTCTATATTTTTGTGAGTCGGTTTCATAACAAAATCATTCAAAATTGCATATCACTATTCTATAATGGATTCCACCCAAAGTAGCAAACATCACCTGAATCCAGTATATCATCAAGTCAAATAATGATTCTACAATGTAAATAATACTATTCTTCAAAGGCTTTTTAGTATCAGCTACAATAAATAATACCAAGAAAAAGTGTTCTAAAAACTAGTTTCGTTAGTCCAAGATGTTCAACTGTAAGAAGATTAGACATTCTACTTCAAATCATACCATATGTCATTGGCCAAAAAAAAGTAAAATCTAAGTATCTAAAAGTACTTGAAAACCCTTACAATTGTCTTTAATTGTTTATACATCAAATACTATTGAACACCACAATTGCAAATAACAAAGGTTGTAAGGTTCTTTAATTCCTTCTAGTTCCCATTTGTTTTTTTATTGCTTTCCACTTGTTTTGAAGAAAAAAAAGAGCACATAATTCTTACATGAAAACATTGATATTATTCAATAATTCAAAAGTTCTTTAAAATTTTCACTTACCATCTTGACATAAAAAAAACGTGTAATTTAATCCAAGTTTAATGGACAACAATAACGTTCGCTTAAAATTTCTAAAAAACCTATCAAGTTTTGGATATTTCTGTGTCTAGATAAAAGTATTCAACACTTTAAACTTTATGGCAAATTCAAAATTGTACAAATGTTTAGAAAACCCTAACCATTATAATCCCTTACCAATAAAATAAAAATCACATGCTAGGTCAAATGTTTCTGAGCTAATATGCAATTACATTATCGCATCTTAAAAATATATAGTTCAAAGGTCAATCATAAACATTATGAAGGCATTAAACCAATGCGCGATCTATTTACATAAATCATCTAGATAAAATAATTTATATTAGCAATTTGTATCTATGATATTTTTATTTCTCAAAAAAACTTTTTATTTTTTTCCAATAATATATGTTCATTGAATATCAAGCAATGAATCATGATTCACAAAAACCACTAATAAAAATAATAACATGTTTCTAAATACACAATTACTACATAATAATAATAATTATAATATAATAATAAAACCACATATATATATATATAATATATTATATATATATATATATATTATATGACAATTATTTATCAACCATAAAATTATTGCAATTTTCATGTTTATTTATATTTCCTTAAATCCAATATAAATGACACAACATCATAATGATGTCTAAGAATACTAGCTAAAAAAGAAATTTAAAATCCATGGAATTTAAAATAAGAAATATAAAACAACTAAATAATAATTTAAATACTTGATTTATTTGCATATAAAAACAATATAATTTGATCATAAAGCATTTTAGAAATATGTAAAACCATTAAAAGAATACAATATATATATAATAAAAATATCATAAATACAATTAATTTTAAATTGAATGAATTATTTAATATTCCAAATACTTAATTTACAAAATATATGAATAAAAATAAATTGAAATTGAAATAAAATTTAAAGTCGCATTCTCATGAATTTAAACTAAGTCTTTTTCACTTTTATAAAATTTAGTCAGAATAATCAAAAACTCCCTGAAATTTTAGCTCATTTTACAACCATCCACAATTTTAAGTAAAACCAATAAAAAACAATTTAGCAACTTGCCACGATTTAAAATAATTAGGACCAAAAAAACAAAAAAGAACATGGTCAACAAACTGAGTTAAAAAGATATTCATATAAAATTACTATACACACAAAGTTAAATATACTGCAAAATTGTAATTTAAATATAAATTGATAAAATTGTATTTTGTTGGGTTATATATATATATATATATATATATATATATATATATATATATATATATATATTAAATATCATTGTAAAAATTCTAATTAATAAACAATTTTCAAATTTAAAAAAAATTGGTTTAGGAAAGTGGAAAAGAATAATGAAACATAAAAACTATTTTCTTGCGGATTATATTTGTAAAAAAATAAAAAAAAATTAAATTTAACCATTTTTTTAGCTAACAATGAATGTATAATAACAACTAATTTTACTATATATATTTAATTTTCAATTCATAATGTACCAACTGTGATAGACCTGATCATAAACATCATTTAAGTCGTTTATAAAAAATAATAATGATAAATTCAAGTAAACAAAACCTAAAAATTATATTTTCAATCTATATTGAATAAAATAGTACTTTACAAGCGAAATATATATCACAACATAAATAAAACTTGTACAATTGAATAAGTTACAATTTGCAGGTAATAACTGGTATAATTACTCTGAAATCTCAACACGAACAATAAAAACCATGTAGCAACATAATTTGACCATTACTACTCATTTCCTCCTAAAACGACAGAGTGATTTAATCTCACCTAATATAAACATTAATGTATACGTGAACAATTTTGATTATAATAATATTTAAATATAACACATATCACAACCTTCATTCAATTTGTCACCGCTCGCACCAACTTCAATGCAGTATTGTAGCTAGAGTCAATTTGATTGAGGACTGTCAATAGTCGGGAGTGTCCAGAGAGACCATTCAGATGACAAGTCCAACTCTCGACCTCATAGACATGCACATCCTTCAACTTGCTTTAAGTAGGGACCACAAAGAAAATATGTGCATATAGTTGGGCATCTTTACAAGGAGCTGAATTGGTCATGGTATTTCGTAGCACCATCTAAAAGACAATGCTGACCTTCGATGTCATAGCCAGCCCGACAACCAACTTTCTTCTGGCAGGGCCCACCAAAGGAACATATATGTATAGTTGGCCTCTTTATAATTTATTGTTTTGTTATTTTCATATAACATATTATTTGATAAAATTAATTTATATTTTTATCAATTAAAAAAATAGAATAAATTATACTTAGAAGATAAATTTTTTAAAAGATGGGAACTTGTTATTCCTTCTCTAAAGAAAAAAATCAAGTATTCAAGCTGGAGACGAATTTGTCAGGGATTGTCTGTAATCAAGAGTGTCTAGAGAGACCATTCAAACCACAATGTCCACCTCCGATCTCATAGTCGGGGTCGACCTCCGACTTGCTCCCAGTGGAGCCACAAAATAAATTTGTGTGTACAGTTATGCATTACCTCATAGTCATCCCAACCTCCGACTTGCTTCTACAAAGGCCCACAAAACAAACATATGTGTCTATAATCTATTATTTTGTTTTTTCACATAGTATATTATGTAGTAAATGTATTTTAAAATACTTTAATCTTTTATCCATAAACAAATAAATTAAACGTACTATTTTTATAAGAGATTTAAGTTTTAATTTATAATATATCAACTCATGATAAACTTGATTATAAACCTCATTTAAGTCATTTATTAAACATAATAATAATAACAACAGTGAACCTAGATTGTGAGTCGAATTAGTCAAGGGGTGTCAATAGTCAGGAGTGTTTAGAAAGACTATCAAACGACAATGCTGACCTCCAATCTCATAGTGGGGGCAAAACTTTGACTTTCTTTTAGTAGGAACCACAAAAAAAGTGCATATAGTTATGTGTGTTTACAATGACCACCTCTGACATCATAGTCAACTCGACCTCCCACCTACTTCTATGAAGATCCACAAAACAAATATATGTGTCTATAATTTTTTTTTTTTTTCACATAACATACTATTTAATAAATTTAATTTAAAATACCTTATTCTTTTATCAACAAAGAAATCAATTCAAAAAAATAAATTATAAGACATTTATTTAAAGTAATTTTATAGAAATATTATTATTTTTTCTATCTAAAAGTTAAAGATAACAAATAAAAAAAATATGTACAAATAAAAAAAAATAGTATTAAAATGTTTAAAAATATACGAACCAATTAGCCCCTGCCTAAAGAGTAAAACAATCTGAATATGATTCATAAATTACAAATGCTGAAAAAAAATAACTTGAAAGTCAGTTGCAACTTCAAGATGGCTTGAAGCTCATCTGTTTCCAAGATGGGTCGGAGCTCAGCCATTTCCTTATGATTCTTCTCCAAAGACACACTTAATGCCCGACCACGAAGTTGGTCCCTGTTAGCCTTGTAGGCAAACAATCCAAAAAAGGATCCAAGTGTGCCCCAAAAGTCTTCAAAATCCTCTCAGGGGTCGTTCAAAGTTGAAATGTTCGTGGGAGGAAAGCCCTTGCAAGGGTGGAAATACACTATCAGGAGGCTCAAAACACTCTAAAACCATGGAAAAACCATTACTGCAACCTTAAACTGGGCATCACATAGCAGCAGTTAGATATGGCCGATCAACAACCTAGATCTAAGTAGCAAATCACATATCGGTAGGACAGAGGGGGTGGTCGAAAGGTGGGTGCATGATGCTGCCAATCAGCGATCGCTGATGATCGGATCGGTGGGTCACATCGCTAAGAAGCACATGTGCTGTTGCATAAAGGACCAAGGAATGAGTGACTCGTGATTGTGATTTATCGCATCGCAATATCGCTATCAGTGCCAACCTAGGGATGAGGCCTAGTCATAGGCATATGTGTGACCCGATGGGTCAGACCCAATGTATTTATATGCAATAAATGGATATATTTTCAAATCTGCGAAAGGCCATTTTAATGTATTTTCTGTGTATTTCACTATGTAATGAAATACACAGGTACCTTGGCAGTGCCAATAGTGATGAATTCTAGACCTGATGTGTTTTAGAGGTGAAATATATGTCTGTTTTCAGGTCTATAAAGGCCGTTTTTTCATGTTTTTTAATGTTTTCACCATATTGCAAAAAGTACGAAGGGAATAAAGGGATCGGGCCATCTGCGATAGGCGACAATGACTCGAAGGGCAGACTCGATGGGTAAATAAATAAATTTTGAAGACTTTTAATGTCCAAAAGGAACAAACATTGGTGGGAGTTTACAACATTACAGTGGTTTCTGTGTAAAATAGAAAACACTCATTATTGAACAGTTTTGAAGAGAAACCGAGGCCGACAGGCATCTATAGCAGAACAAAGCATGCCCAACTAGCTCGAGTAGCAATCGTGGAGCCACGGCGTGCCACACAGCCAAATAAAAAACGTTTAGGGAACTCCAGTAGCACAACAACCACATCAACAGTCTTGACAGCACAACAACCATCCTAAAAAACATTATGGGGCATCTCTAGCTGGAGAAAGCTCCTAGACAGCATAACAACTACCCAAAATATTTGAATGCAATTACCCCTCTATTAGAAGAGGAAAACTGTCGACCCATGCTTACCTAGAAAGCATCGAATCAATTAACCATGCATGTAAGGCAAATTAAGACCCCTGAAGCCTCAAAAGGCTCAGGAACATTGTAAACAAGCTATAAATAGCTGTTAATAAGATGTAATAGAGGTTCAACTTTTGGAGATTATTCCTCCTTTGGTTATTCAAGCTTCTCATCTTCATTCTAAGAAATATAAGCTTCTTTTTCCATTAGATGTTCGATGTTCTTTCCCTTTATGTTGTTCTACTCTTGCACTTGAACAACTTGTTCAGGTTTTCTACGTGTGTAAGGCCAAATAACTATCATCTTATCTTTTTTTTATATATTATATTATCAAGCTTCTTTGCTGCCTATAGCTAGCCATTTATATGTGTTATTATATATGCAATCTGCTTGTACTATTAGTATTCTCCATCTATTCGTTAAATCTACAACCTATCGAGCATTTGTGGTCTAAAGCCTTGTGTTGTTGAGGATGTTCATGCATGTCTTGACTGAGAACAGTGCTAAAATGGTTATCTAACTTAATCCATACCATCATTTATTCCAATAGTTTAGAGAACAATATCGAAGATTACATTTTACTAGGCATCTGCGATCTACAACATAGGAAAGTTTCCTGGAGTGCTAACACAAATTTTCGCCATTGCCAGGGAGAGGAAACTGAGGCTCAACTTTCCTAGGAAATGACATAGATCTAGCTTTGATGATAGACAAAGTGTAGGCACTTTTATGGTTGTAATCATCTATCTGGTGACTCTACTGGAGGCCGAACCTCTTGGTGACTCCACTTCATAATTCTGGCTTAGTTTGTAAGGCATACTTGGAGAAATCCTCAAAAGCTACAAGCTGGCCCAGTGCCTGATCCTGAAAAAATCATCAAAGAGAGAAAGCGTAAAGGTATTGCAGAAAGGAGCATCAATTTCACGTAAACCTAAATAATCTTCTATATCTCTTCAAGAAAGGCTTGTAACAAAACAAATACACGTTGAGAGTATAACATCTAATATTAGCAGTGAAGAAAAACTCTCAAAGATTTGTAAAGATCCTTATTATTTAGGTTCTCCTTTTGCTTCAAGCCGTAAGGAAACCTCACCTCCTACCCATCAAACACCTTTGCTCCTGTCAGTCACCTCTCATCCCTCTATCATTCAGATTGCCAGTACTCTTTTAGCTACCACAGTTATGGCAGGTCCACAAGAACCTACCAAAATGGAAAGAATCATAGCTGCTAGGTATGGCCCTCTAACACTGCCCACTCCATTAAATGCCATGCCTCTTGGAGAATATTAGAAATATAGGCCTAAATTCGCTAGGATTGAAGGTCTTACTATTGAAGAACATCTTGAGTCATTCTATAGCTATGCTAATAATCTGGACATTAGTGAGGGTGATGTGTGGATGAGAGTCTTTGTCCAAATCCTAGATGGAGAGGCTAGGAAATGGTTTAGAGAACTAACCCCAAGATCTATAGCAGATATCGAAGCTTTAGATGATGCATTTCTCAAACATTGGGGGGATAAAAAGGACCTCCTCTACTACCACACTGAGTTTGGAAACTTAAAAGGAGAAAATGGTGAGTTGTTATATGATTTCAATAAAAGGTTTAACCATATGTACAACAAGATTCCAGCTGAAGTGAAACCCACTACTGCCTCTGCTAAACTCACCTATGCCAGTTCTTTTTATTCTGACTTCTGCCTACTGTTGAGAGAGAGGCGATGTGCTACTTTGGCTGACATGTAGGATGCAGCTTTGGAAGTGGAATCAAACATCATGGCTACAGAGAAACTCAAGGGAAATGTTGATAGAAGAAGACAGAGGGGTGAGTCTTCATCATCCTCTGATCCTAAGATAGATAAAATGACCAAAATGATCGAGTCATTAGCCTTTGAAATCTCTAAATTGAAGGTTGAGCAACAACCGAGGAAAGGAAGAATGCCTAATACCTTTTCCCCAAGAAATCCAAATTCAAATCCATATAGAAGAATGAATGAGAAGTTGCAAATTTTGCAAAGAATCAAATGAAAATGAAGACTAAAGGGTGAATGCTTCTTTTCAAAATGCAGTCATGGAAGAAGAGCAGTTCAAAGAAGATGATGAGATCCATTGTCTAGAAGACCAGGCAATGCTTCCTTTTTGACCTTAGCTGCATATGAAAGGTCATTACGCAATGACCAGATTAGCTAGGAATGGGATGGTGAAGCTATTCTATAAGTTGTAGAACAACAAAGATATAATTGGAGGTCAAAGATAAATAATTCCAAGGAAACTCTTGTCCAAAGATCTGTTGTCCCTACAGTACCACAAGCTAATAAGCAAAAACAACTAGCATTTGATCCCATCATCGTCAAAGCTCCAACTCATGAGGTAAGAGGCCTCGACAAGTCCCCTTCTCCTTTCAGTTTTCAATCAGAAATTCAAAAGCTAAGAATACCTATGCCTCTAATTGAACTAGTGAAGAATGATTCCTTCAAAAGATCAATCCTCGAGGTCCTTGAACCCTAAATCCATCTAAGCCTCTATCGACTATGTAAATCTGCAAGATGACAAGCCAACTGTTATCCTAAGTCTAGTGATTGAAAACTGTGAAGACAACTCCCCGTCATACTATGTCTCTCTGACTATTCATGATAAAATCCTTCACAACTACCTTTTGGACACTGGAGCCAGCCATAATCTAATGCCCAAGGCTGTCATGGATGAGTTGGGTCTTGACATCACTAAGCCTTATCATGACCTATTTTCTTTTAACTCTAGAAAAGTGAATTGTCTAGGGTTAATCAAGGATCGAGCCATCACTTTGTCTAAGCTACCTATGAAAACCATGATGATGGACATTGTGGTAGCAGATGTACCTCCCAAGTTTTGCATTTTACTTTTCAGAGGTTGGATCAAGAGATTAGGTGGATCATTACAAAATGATCTCTCCTATGCTACTGTCCCAGTCTTCGAAGGTGAGAGCAAGAGATTATACAGAGAGGTGTAGTTGGCTTATATAATCAGTGATGAAAAAAATCCAACCAATCATCCCATATATGCTATCAACATTGAATTTGGAGCTTTTATCCTTCATATTGAAGAATCTCAATTGGCCTCCACAGACCTCAAGAAACCAGTTTTCCAGATCACTGAGAAAGAAAACCCATAGATTTGGGATATGTTCTTTGATGGGGCTTGCTCTAAAGAAGCTGCAGGGGCAGGTGTGGTCCTTGTGTCCCCAACATAGTAATGCATTCATTTATCTTTCAAATTAACCTTTCAGGTCATAAACAACATTGTAGAATGCAAAGCTTTAATTCTGGGCTTAAGAGCTGCTAAAGAAATGGGTATCAAAGGCATGAAAGTGTTTGGAGCCGCTGACCTCATTATTCATCAGGTAAATAAAATGTTCCAAGCTAAGCATCCAAGGCTAAAATCATACATAGATGAGGTATGGAGGCTCAAGGATTCTTTTAATGATTTCAACATTTCTCATATTCCAAGAATGAAGAACCAGTTTACCGACTCCCTCGTTGTCTCTGCTAGCATGCTTATTCCTCCTTTGCCTCCTAAATTTACATATTAAGTTCAGGTAAAATACAAATCGTCTCTGCCTGAAAATGTCAAATATTGGAGGGTTTTTGAAGACAATGAGGAAATTAACAGATTTTTGTAAGTCGTGGAGGAATTTTCTGAAACACACATCGATCAGGAAAATGAAGCCATGGGAGAATGTGACCAGCCTAAGCTAAAAAGCGAGATCAGCCAAGGAAGCATCGTCCAACTGCCCAGTAATCACATACCAAAAGGATTGGTGTCTCTAGAGAAGCTTTTCAACCAAAACGATGTGCCATATAAGCCTATTGAACTAGAAAATGAATCTGTTATTCGTAAACATAATATAGGGAACCCAACCCATCCAAAAAACATAAATCTATCCACACAACTGTCCTCTACCCAAAATTCTGACTATTGCACCCTCATGAAGAAAATCGTTGACATTTTTGCCTGGGAATACAATGATCTTAAAACCTATGATGCAGACATCATTCAACATAATATTCGACTGGGAAAGAACACCATCCCTTTTAAGAAAAAGTTAAGACCTATCAGCCCTCTCATATTGCCTTTAATTGAGAAAGAAATCAAGAAGATGTTGGCTCCCAAAATCATAGTCCCCTTAAGGTATTCAAAGTGGATAGCCAACATTTTGGTGGTAAGAAAGAAAAGTCGAGAAATTAAGCTTTAAATTGACTTCAAAAATCTGAACAAGTTCTCTAAACAAGAGAACCATCTCCTGTCCAAGATGGAACACTTGGTGCAAAGAGTTTCAGGGGCTAGAGTAATGCCTTTCTTAGATGGATTTTCAGGTTACAATAAGATTGTTGTACATCTTGAAGATCAGGAAAATATCGCCTTCACTACTCCATGGGGCACTTTCATGTACTCCAAGATGGCTTTCAGACTGACGAATGCTAGGGCTACTTTTTAGAGGGCCATGGAAACAACCTTTGTGGGAGAAAAGGACAATTTTGTCCTTATTTATCTTGATGAAACAACAATCTTCTCTAGCAGCCACAAAGACCATTTACACCATTTAAAGAAGGTTTTACTAAAGTGTAGACAGTTTGGAATCTCAGTGAAACCAAAGAAGTCATAGTTTGCTCTAGAAGAAGGAAATCTTCTAGGACATATTGTTTCTACTAAAGGTGTGAAGATTAATCCAGCCAGGGTTCAAGCCATTTAGACCTTGTCCATCCCAAGGTCAAAAAGGGACATTCAATCCTTCTTGGATAAGATTAACTTCATTAGGAGGTTCATTCCAAACTTTGCAAAGCTTGTAAAGCACATCACTTCCATGCTGAAGAAAGAAGCATAAATAAAATGGACAGATGCTTCAAGAAGCTCTTTTGAAGCCATCAAGCAAGCTATGATGGAAGTCGCCAATCTAATCAGCCCAGATTGCACTAAGTTCTGTATCTTCTCTTTTACCTCTCATGATACACTTGCGGTAGTTCTGTTGCAGAAAAATGATGAAGGCATAGAGCACCCTGTGGCCTTTTTTAGAAAAACTTTAAGGGATGCTGAACTAAGGTATGACGTTATCGAAAAACAAGCTTATGCTCTCATAAAGTCTTTGAAGGCATTCAAAATTTATATTCTGCATTCCAAAGTAGTTGTATATGTACCTTCAACCTCAGTAAAGGATGTCTTAACTCAGCCAGATATTGATGGGAAGATAGTTAAATGGATTGCAAAATTCATAGAGTTTAACATAGAGGTGCAACCCACTAAGCTTGTCAAAGGCTAGGGCTTGGCTAAACTTATTGCTGAAGAAAATTGCAACTTGTTAGACATAAATTCCATGGGGATAAATTTAGATTATGAGTAGGCAGAGGGAGCAACAGAAGAGAAAAACTAGGATCAGTCTTTAGCTGAAAATCTAGTCACATGTGAATGGTATTACAACATAGTTCATTTTTTGCAAAATTTAGTAGTCCCTCCAGGACTTAGCTCAATTCAAGCTCATGCCATCAAACTCAAATCAGGAAAATTCTACATTAATAAAAATATTCTTTATTGGAAAGACCCTGTTAGCACTCAAATCTACCTTAGGCTGAAATAAGGTAAGACTCAAGGCCACATCAAACCACGCTCAGCGCCGTAGCTATCCCTACGAGGACAGGAGAGGGCTCTCTCCGAGTCAAACTTGGCAAAAGATTATCGAAAAGGCTCGAGATGACCGAATTGATGACTGATTTTAGGCTAGGTATGAAGTACAAAGATTTTAGAATTGATTTTTGATAATTTTGTTGAAAACAAGGGAAAGGCAAATTTGGGTGCGGGGATGAGGCACAGTTTTTGCAGAGGTCCACTTGGGGCTAGATAGCAAATTGTTTTGATACCTTACAGCAGGTGAGATGGGTAGATCAGACTGGTGAGGAGCTAAGGAGAGCAAGGGGTCTCAAGGATTCTCCTTAAACTGAAGAAAACATAAAATATTAAACAAATTTAAAGGCAGAGCATGGCAATTTCATGGATTCTACCTTAACACTTCATTTGTTTAATAGTAGAAGATTCAATAGAGATAATGATGCACATACACAACTTACAAGTACTGAGAGAAACACACAATCAACACATAAAACCACATGGATCCCAAATAGTGCTGCAAAACCCTGGTCTTTCCTTTTCCAAAAATGCTGATAAAATATGTACAATATAGTCTCAAGCTATCCCAAGAGTCCAACCCTAAAAATGACTAAGAAAATACATAATATAGGCATGGTAACACATTCCCTTGCCTCTAGGGGTCGAGCTCATCATCCTAGGAGCTGTTTCAACCAATTCTAAACTAAGCACTACAATCTAGGTAGTCAAAACAACTTGCCTCTATAAGCTAGGAAACCAATTCATTCATTACATTTTTTCTATTTTATGAATGAATCATCTAGAATAGGTAAATAAGTGTCATAAAAACATAAATATCCAATAATTACATCAAGGAGGGTGAAAAATCCCATCACAAGTCAAAATAGGTGAAACTGGCTTGATTCGATGAGCTGAGGAAGAAAACTGAGCCAAAACACCCTGTGCACCGCGTGCCTGAGCCCTGTGCATCGCGCACCTTTGCAGCTACTTTTGGGGCACTTCCCAACATCCACATTGAGCTCAAGTGGGCTTGTTGGAAAGGTCTGGATGTCAAATTTCTAACGCAAGTGGAATTTTCCAATTTGGTCTCCATTTGACCCTCCAGAAGTGAATTCTCCCAGAAGTACTACCTGCTGATGCAAAAAGTGGCAGAAAGGTGATTTTCATGATGTTTTTTGAGCTTTTGATCACCCAAAACTTGATGAAATTCCTTGGTAATTGCTGAACATGTGTATTTCATCATAAAAAATCCAAAAATGTAAGCCACCTGTGATTTGGATCTCTCCATTTTGTGGGTCGCGTGCTGAGTGCGACGCATAGAACCCAAAAACCTGTTTTGTAAGCCAAAAATTTTGAAATGACAAAATTTTCTCCAAATTTGCCCAAAATTGGAGTGAATACCCTCCATCATGTATCATGCTCAACTAGAGAAGCCTCAGCCAAAAATTGAAGTGGATAAGGCCTTTTGCGTTGTTTTTGTGCTTTGCTCAAACGCTTTTTGAGGACCTTCATTCTCGCTTTGCAAACATGCATGCGAGCCCAATAGTGAGCCTTCATGTGGCGAAGCATGTCCTTGTCCCTGTTTGCCTTCGCCAAAAACTTTTCCAAGTGAGTGTTCACCCGGATGAGCATCGATTCCCGATCAATAAGTGTCAAATCACCGGGTCTCCTACGAGCCAATTCCCGGTCTTCACGAATCTTGCGCAGCTCATAAAGTTCATGCTCATCCTCCAACTGCTTGTTGCACGGCTCTAAGTAGTTGATTACCCATTTATCCATCTACAATTTCTTTTGCAGTGACTCATTCTCGGCCCTTTGCTCTCGGATAATCTCCTTAAGCTCTGAGTTGGGCGAACTAGCATCAACATCAATGATATCGGTATCCTAAACTCCTGAAGGACCCTCATCAACCATGGGTCTCTTGCCCCTGTCCTGACTCTGTACCTGTGCTGTAGATGGAAGCGAGACCCTTTCCACATGATGTGGAGATAATACTTGCTATGCTGATGATGTCAACGAGACCCCTTCCACCCTAGGTGGAGATAGTACTCATCGTGCAGCTGCAAATAAGGCCCTTGGGCCTTTCTGATATGTCACATATGCTGGAGCATCAACATGCTCGGTCTCATGAATGTCAAACTGCTGTGAAGGCCCTCCCTCATCATGGATGATCTCTGGAGGAGGCTGTAGCGCGGAAAAGAAATAACGGGAGATGAAATCCTCCCAAGCAAAACCCTACTGTGCCAACTGATGCATCACTATGATTTTGATCAATGCATAGTGATATATACTCCTGTGCTGATGTGTCCGGGTCTTCCTCTGTACTAAGGGTACAATCCTCTCTATGTTTTGGCACATGAAAAATGGAATGCTCATCATACGTACCTATGTATAATGCATCAACAAATGTACATGGTACGCATAGAGACGTGAAAATCTTCCCTCACAGCTGAAATACCGAATGATGAGTTTCATCAATGGTGCAAACTCATCTTTCAGGTATCTAAAAGGAAAGGCCGCGCTCAAGTGTCTAATATATGTGGGCTTGACATATGGCTCATAATAATATCTGTCTAGCATCTAGCGTTTACTCCATTCCTCCCCAGATTTGGTATTCCGGTGGCCTGAGAAATAGTGTCGGGTGACAAAGTGAAATCTACTCCGGCAAGGTTCACATGACCATCCTGTAAGTTAAGGACAAATAGACAGACCAGTTCCCGATGATGCTGAGTTTGTGAGATCATCTCACAATATTGGTAACATGTTTGGCGCCGAAAACAATCCATGGCAAGTGCGCAAGCTTGCAATTGAGCCAAAGAGGTAGGCTCCCCCCTAACATGTTGTCCACTCTGGCCACCCCTGTGATACCTTTGTGGCACATTAGGCACATTGACCTCCGGTGTAGAGTCACTATCATAATCCTGCTCATATTCGGACTCGGTCTCTGACATGTTCTCTAAAAACAAGGTGGTCGGAATATATATATTTGCTGATATAAAACTGTGTGCCAAAAGTTGACTATTGACTTTTTGTCTCTTTATCAAAATGCTGTAACCAAGGAGACATAAATGACGGGAATTTTTAGGAAAAAGGGAAGCATTAGGGCAATGGGAACAATGGAAAAAAAATGAGGAGATTAGGGAAGGGAGAGGGACATAGAAATGTTTTAGGGTTTTGAAATAAGGTAGGGATCATATGGTTATAGGAGAAGGGAGAGTTTAATGAGGCATGATATGTTTGAGAGAGGAAGATCTAGGGTTTAATGAGGCATGGGGAATATAGGCAATGTGAAACAAGGGAAAAAGAAACCTTGGCAACAATAATTTTAAAAAACCTTACAACAAACTTTGGACTTGAAACCTTATAGCAATTTGATGAACATGGAGGGTTTTGTTCACTTGGTTTTCATGACAAAGAGAAGCTAATTTCTTCATATACACCACATATACACCATCCAAAAACAAAACCAAGTCATGATTGCAGGCCTACCTGAGAATTTAGGCATGAGGAGAGGTGATTTGAGCGGCTTCTTAGTGAATTTGCAGGCACAAACCCTATGCGCCGCGCGCTTTACCCAATGCACCGCATGCTCTGAGTGTGTCGCGCCTATGTTAATTTACACAGGAGAAAGTGGCCTAATGCACCGCGCGCCTCTGGTGCACCGCGCGCCTATGTTGATGTGCCGCGCTCCTCTGGAGCTGACCAAATACTCACAAACTTCCCTTAAACTTGCAAAATCACCCTTGAATGATACTCTTGGCTCTCAAAATGTGTAATGGGTTGGAAATGAGGAGAAAAGAATTGATATAGCATCCATTTTGATTTTTGCTCAATGAAAACCCATTTTTCTTATGTTTGGTTGTTGACACTTTTTCAAAATTAATAGGCTCTGACCATTTTGGTTTCCTTCATAAAATAGGTTGAAATGATGAGTTTCTCTGATAATTTTTTGCAGGTATAGCTCTGATATGCTTCAGCAAAGGAGACCAGGGCTGCACTTGAATAATTGAAGAACTGAAAATTTTGACAATTTTTACAAAAATGAGGTGGTGACTTATCTTCAAAACAGAGTTTTGAAGAGAAGTCCTTATTCAATTGTACAATGGTGAGAATTATTGAAGTGATGATCTATCAAAGGCATCCCTCTGGCCTGCTGGTCTTCTAAGACTTTTCAGGACTAAATTAACTGAAACCCTAGACCTAGAACTAAAAATTTAAAAGAAATGACTTGTGAAGCTTTATGACTCATCCTAAACTAGCAGTGATATGCACGAGGGGAATGAATGACACAGACCACTCCATCAGAGTTATGGCATGCCTAACAAAATAAAGCTGATGAAAACTGGTGGGACACCTAAAACATGAAATGCAAAAAAGAGCTTTGGTCTCTGATGGAGGGATAACTAGACCAACTCTAATAGACCCATCAGGAATCCTCTTAAGGTGTCTAGATAAAGAACAATCTCGGGAAGTCATACACTAGTTTCATTCTAGCATCTGAGGAGGGCATCATTATTGGAAAACCATAGGTCACAAAATCTTGAGGGCTGGATATTATTGGCCTACTTTGTTCTCTGATGTGTTTTCTTTTGTAAAATCTTGTGACAAATGTCAGAGGTTTGCAAGAAGACAACAGCTAAAATATTTGCCCTTAAATCCAATACATGTCAATGGTCCCTTCTAGCAGTGGGGCTTGGACTTTATAGGTGAGATCAACCCACATTTTAGTGGAAAAAAAAATGGATCTTAGTAGCCATAGATTATTTTACCAAGTGGATTGAGGCTATACCCACAAAGAATGCCAATCATCAAGTTTTCATATGTTCTTGAATGAGAATATTTTCATTAGATTTGGTTGCCCAACCAAACTAGTCACTGACAATGCAGTAGCATTCAAGGCAAAAGAATTGATGGACATCACTAAATCCATGGGCATTAAAGTCGTGCATTCTACCTCATGCTATCCCTAAGGCAATGGCCTGGTAAAATCATCTAATAAGATCCTGGTAAGGGTAATCAAAAATTTGTTAGAGGACAAAAAAAAGAGCTGGGATTCTAGGCTCAAGTTTACTCTATGGGCTGACTGGGTTACCATCAAAAAATCCATAGGGAATTCTCCATTTAAATTGGTTTATGGTGCTAATGCTATTTTCCCCATCCAACTGATTCTCCTTGTGGCTCAGTTCTTGCAAGAAGAACAAGATGACGAAAATGACATGGTAAGAAGAATGAATAACCTAGTTGAACTACGGTAGATCAGAGAGTAGCTGATTGAGAAGTCAAAGTCTCTTTAGAAGAAAATCAAAGAAACCTTTGACAGGAAAGAAAAAGTGGACAATTTCCGGGTTGGTGATTGGGTTCTTAAATGGGATGTATTTAATCAAAAGAGAGGAAATCATGGCAAGTTGGACTCCTTATGGACATGTCCTTTAGTCATTGCTCAAGCTCAACAGAACAATACATTCATTTTGCATAGTCTGGAAGGAGAAGATACTTTTGGTAGCCCAATAAATGGGTGATTCTTGAAACTTTATTTCGTTTAAGGCTTTAAGGCCTTGTTATTGTAAAAATCTTTTTCCAAGTTTTTATTTCATTACAAAATATAATCCATGCCCAATGGAACACTAGAAGGAAGATTTAATTTTTGTTTTTATAGGAAAGGCATTGATCTGTAGTTCTTGAAACCTCATAGGGAGGCTGTCATTCCTAGAGGGAGCGAGTGTTAGCCTTGTAGGCAAACGGTCCAAAAGAGGATCCAAGTATGCCCCAAAAGTCTTCAAAATCCTCTCAAGGATCGTTCAAAGTTGAAATGGTGGTAGGACGAAAGCCCTTGCAAGGGTGGAAATACACTATTAGGAGGCCCAAAACACTCTAAAACCATGGAAAAGCCATTACTGCAGGCTTAACTTGGGCATCGCACAATAGCCATTAGATTTGGTTGATCAATAGCCTAGATCTAAGTGGAAAATCACATATCGGCAAGATAGAGGGGGCAGTCAAAAGGTGGGTTCATGACACCGCCAATCAGCGATCACCGATGATCGAACCAGTGGGTTGCATTAACGGGAAGCACATGTGTTGTTGTATAAAGGATCAGGGAACAAGTGACTCATGATTGTGATTTATCGCATCGTAATATCATTATCCGCACCAACCTAGGGACAAGGCCTAGTCAAGGGCATATGTGTGACCTGATGGGCCCGATTCGATGTATTTATATGCGATAAATGGATATATTTTCAAATCCGTAAAAGGCGATTTTAATGTATTTTCCATGTATTTCGCTATATACGAAATACAAAGGAACCTTGGTAGTGCTAATAGAAATGAAGTCCAGAACTGATGTGTTTTAGAGGTGAAATATATATATGTTTTCAGGTCCACAAAGGCTGATTTTTCATTTTTTTTAAGCTTTTCGCCATATTGCAAAACTACGAAGTGAACAAATGGATCAGGCCATCTGCAATAGGCAACAACGATTCGAAGAGCGGACCCGATGAGTAAATAAATCATTTTTGAGGACTGTTAAAGTCCGAAAGGAACAAACATTGGAGAGAGTTTACAACATTACCGTGGTTTCTTTGTAAAACAAAAAAGACTCATTATTAAATAGTTTGAAGAGAAACAAAGGCCGAGAGGCATCTACAACACAACAAAGCATGCCCAACTAGCCCGAGCAGCAATCATGGAGCCACAACGCGCCACATAGCCAAATAAAACAAGTTCAGGGATCTCCAACAGCGCAACAACCACATCACAGTCCTGCCAGCACAACAGCCATCCTAACAAACATTATGGGCCATCTGTACCCCAAGAAATCTCCCAGACAGCATAGTAACTACCCAAAATATCTGAATGCAATTATCTGTCTGTCAGAGGAGCAAAGCTGTCGAGCCATGCTTACCTAGAAGGCATCTAATCAATTAATAGTGCATATCAGGTAGATTAAGACCCCTGAAGCCTCAAAAGGCTCAGGATAATTGTAAATAGGCTATAAATAGCTGTTAGTAAGATGTAATAGAGGTTCAACTTTGGAGATTATTCCTCCTTTGTTTATTCAAGATTCTCATCTTCATTTTAAGAAATATAAGCTTCTTTTCCCATTAGATGTTTGATGTTCATTCCTTTTATGCTATTCTATGCTTACACTTGAATAGTTTGTTTAGGTTTTCTGTGTGTGTAAGTCTAGATAACTATCATCTTATCTCTGCTTTGATATATTACATTAGCAAGCTTCTTTGCTGCCTGTAGCTAGCCATTTATATGTGTTATTATATATGCATCTTCCAGTACAGTCAGTATGTTCGTTTGCTACATATAGCTATCCATTCGTATATGTTCATGTAAGCAATCTGCTAGTATTGTTAGTATTCTCCATCTATCCATTAAATCTACAAACTAACGAGCATTTGTGGTCTAAAGCCTTGTGTCATTGAGGCTGTTGTGTTGGCATTATGATACAGGTGTTGTCCTTGATGGCAACTCACTCAGAGGTATGATACAGGTGGCAACTCAATCAGATGATAGATCATAGTACAGCAGGTCAAGGGAGAGCTATACACAGGTTAACCTTTATGAAAGTGCGTATACATGCGGATGAGCAGAACAAAAGACGCATATATATACACACGTAGGTTTACAGAAGGAAACGTGTGTACATGTTGAAAACTAAGTTTTGATCTGTGGTATTTGGTCCACGGTATTTTGATATTGGTCCACGGTATTTTGTCCAAAGTGTTGAGCCCAGGCATTGGGTTCAAGGTATTGGTTCTACATGGTTTTCGACCATGGTATTGAGAAAGGCCTAAACCTATATAAGGACAATATCATTAGGCGAAGGCAGGTGGAAGTGTGCAAGGATTGAATATCTGATGAAGTGTGAGATCTAGTATGTTGGTTGTGGGTTTGAGATGCTTAGTTGATCTGAATCAAGGATGCACCTATGCAGTTGATGACGGATGATGGATCAGGATCATAAGGCTTGGAATGTATTATCATTATGTGATAGATTAGATCTGAATTATTGATGCATGTTTTACTGTATGGATGTTATGATCTAGGTATGACTAATGTCTGGAACAATTGCAAAGTTATGAGTAAATATTTGCAGATCTGTACACGAGTTGGCTTTGGTAAAAGCGCGTATGTGCGTTGCTTTGGTTCATCATAGTAGTGTATACATTATGAGATATGATATTTGAAGTTGCAGTTGGATCCGATTATGGTTGCAGAGTTCTGTTGTTTGTTCTGTCTTCTAGTGACTATGTTGTTGACAGGGTTTCAGAGTTTCAGTATCGGGTGATTCAGAGATTGATGATGCAGGTATAGTTGATGGGTGTATTGCAGTGATGATTAATTTTGTGCTTCAATGTTGTTGATGGGTCTAGTATGAAAATTGGATGAAACGTGGCTTTCATAATATGATGTTGTGCTTCAGGAGTATCAATTATGAAAATTTATGAAACGTGGTCCCTGGAGGAAGAAAGAAGATTGTAGCCTATAGTAGGCCGGCACCTACGTACTAGTAAACATATCAGCCAGTACAAGAGCCAGGGGTTTGGAGCTCCCTTCCAGTAGTGCTGGAAAGTGAGTGAAGGTTGGAGCCTTCAGTAGGCCAGCGCCTACGTACTAGTAAATGGATCGGCTAGTACAAGAGCTAAGGGGGTTGTAGCTCCCTTCCAGGAGAAACTGGAGAACGAGAGAAGGTTGTAGCCTTCGATAGGTAGAAGCCTACGTACTGGTATAAGACTGCACCAGTACAGAACCATTGTAAAAGGAGTTTCTTATTAAAGGAAGATAGAGACGAATTGCAGCAGGTGGTTTTCAGCCACATTGGATTTCAACCTTACATCTTGGTGTTCATGTGTGTTGCTTATGTATGATGATCTGTTCTGCTTTATTGCTCCTATTTACTGTTCATATGGTTAATAATGCTCTGATGCATTCATTAAGAATCAACTAATTGAATCATAAAGTTTACTGGATATATGATTGTTGCATTACACACAATTGCGTATACACGTAGTTTTCCTTAACTAAAGTAGCATATATGAATCTGAATATGGAAATGAAAAAGTTATATTGATTTGATAATACTGATTCACCCCCCCTCCCTCTCAGTATTATTTCCAACAATTGGTATAAAAGAAGGTCCTTTGGTGGAAGCTTGATCGCTTGAAGAAGATCCGTAGAACAATGGGAAAGAAAGCGCGTCAAAAGAAGAAGACAGCTCAAAGGAACAATGACAACTTGCCATTGAGTGGAAGCAAGTATTCAGATCCTGAATCACCTCGGATTGAAGATGGACAAGCAAATGAAGCATCAAATAAAATCATAGATCAACAAGATCTACCTAGCAGAAGGGAGAGTGCCCTCAAAGAAGAAGTTATCATCTTAAAAGCTCAAATGAAATGTGCCTTTAGAGTTCGTCAAATGTTGCAGGAGCTGAATGAAGAACAAGAAAAAGAGATTCTCGAACTAAGGCAACAAGTGGAAGAAGGAAGAAAGTCTGAAGAAATTTTGAAGAAGCAATGTTTGGAAAAAGAAGAACAACATTAGGTTGAGGTAAATATCTTGAAAGTTAAATTAGAAGAAAAGGATAAACTATTATGATTTCAAGACAATACTAAGGTTTTGGATGATATTCTTAGTAATCAAAGGTCGCCTGCTATCAAAAGTACTCTTGGTTATTATGAATCTGTTGAAGGTGAATCTAGTTCACAAAATAAGACAAGAAACTCTAATGCACAATCTAAAATACTCAACAAGGAGTTGAGAACACAACCCCATCAATAGCCAAGGAAAGAAATTCCTCAAAGAATATCTTTTGCTCCTAACTATGGAAGTGATAGATGATTATTTCCTCCGATTAATAATGTTGAATGTTAGGTATGTCATAATCTTGGACATGTTGCAGCCATATGCAGAAGTAGAATGGTTCAAGACTATCACTCAGAAAGATCATCACGTTCCAGATACTTTAAGGGATATTGCTTTTCTTGCAATATGTTTGGTCACAAAGCTGTTGATTGCTACAGAAGGAATATGAAACATGTAAGATGTTATGCATGTAACAAGCTTGGACACATAGCAAAGCAATGTAGGAGAATATTTTGGGCTCCATACCAAAAGGAGAAAACATCATCGCTATTAAAGATACGAAAGAAAAATGAAGTACACACAGAAAGATGTGGCATAGCAGAGTACACAGACATGACAAACTCAGTGGAAGCTGAAAGTGTGGAACATCAGTGTTCTAAATCTCATATGCATGTATCATGAAGACATGTCGTGTATATACGCGAGTTAGACACTACACAGTTGTGTATATGGAGCTCTAAAGAAAAACAACAGAAGAGACTCAGGAAATGGTTCTGTCGTGGTATATGGTGGTTGGCACAGGCTCAGGGGGAGCATATGCTTCGAATAATGGATTGTTGGCATTATGGTTAGAAGTCCTTGGTGATGATGCTTATTGACATATCTTGCTACTGATTGTTGATTAACCAAGAGAATGGATTGCAGGTTAAGATGCTTATAGTGCAGATCATATAGTGTATGATAGTTGCTGATAATTTTCATGGACTTGTTTAGGTCCTTAGTCTTTGTCAGTCATATGATGTATCTTGTTACCCCACTATGCATGGGATGGATGATGTAATGGTTCTTGTGTTCGAGTAAAAAATGATGTATCCCCAGTTGGTTGGGAGAATGATGTATGTATAGAGTCATGTTATGCTTTTGTAGTCCTTGCATGTGCTCAGGGGGAGAATGGATGGATTGGTACAACTTGTCATGTACTCAGGGGGAGCATGGACAGTAGAATGTATATCAAAGAAGAGAATATCTTGGTCTACCCTTTGCCCTTGATGTTAAAGGTGGAGAGTGAATTTGTGTGGTGGTTTCCATCAAGTCCAAAGGGGGAGATTGTTGGCATTATGATATAGGTGTTGTCCTTGATGGAAACTCACTCAGAGGTATGATACATGTGGCAAATCAATCAGATGATAGATCATAGCACAACAGGTCAAGAGAGAGGTATACGTAGGTTAACCTTAATGAAAGTGCATATACACGCGGATGAGCAGAACAAAAGACACGTATACGTACACATGCAGGTTCACAGAAGGAAAGGCGTGTACATGTCAGAAAACTAAGTTTTGGTCCATGGTATTTGGTCCATGGTATTTGGTCCATGGTATTTTCATATTGGTCCACGGTATTTTGTTTGAAGTGTTGACCCTAGGTATTGGGTCCAAGGTATTGGTTCTACGTGGTATTGGACCATGGTATTGAGAAAGGCCTAAACCTATATAAGGAGAATATCATTAGGCCAAGGAGGGTGGAAGTGTGCAAGGATTGAATATCTAATGAAGTGTGAGATCTAGTATGTTGGTTATGGGTTTGAGATGCTTAATTTATCTGAATCAAGGATGCACCTATGCAATTGATGATGGATGATGGATTGGGATCATAAGGCTTGGAATGTATTATCATTATGTGATAGATTAGATCTGAATTATGGATGCATGTTTTATGGTATGAATGTTATGATCTGGGTATGACTAATGTCTAGAACAATTGCAAAGTTATGAGTAAATATTTGCAGATCTATACGTGGGTTGGCTTTGGTAAAAGTGCGTATGTACACTTGTTTGGTTCATCATAGTACCGTATACATTATGAGATATGATATTTGAAGTTGTAGTTGGATCTGGTTATTGTTACAAAGTTCTGTTGTCTGTTCTGTGTTTTGGTGACTGTGTTGTTTACAGGGTTTCAGTGGTTCAGTATTGGGTGATTTAGAGATTGATGATGCAGGTATAGTTGATGGGTGTATTGCAGTGATGATTAATTTTGTGCTTCAATGTTGTTGATCGGTCCAGTATGAAAATTAGCTGAAACGTGGCCTTCAGATTATGGTGTTGTGCTTCAGGAGTATCCAGTATGAAAATTTATGAAACATGGTCCCTGGAGGAAGAAAGAAGATTGTAGCCTACAGTAGGTCGACACCTATGTACTGGTAAACATATCAGCCAGTACAAGAGCTAGGGGATTAGAGCCCCCTTCTAGTAGCAGGTGGAAAACGAGTGAAGGTTGGAGCCTTCAGTAGGCCGGCGCCTACATACTAGTAAATGGATCGGTTAGTACAAGAGCTAAGGGGGTTATAGCTCCATTCCAGGAGAAACTGGAGAATGAGAGAAGGTTGTTGCATTCTACAGGTAGAAGCCTACGTACTGGTATAAGATTGCACGAGTACAGAACCATTGTAAAAGGAGTTTCTTATTAAAGGAAGATAGAGACGAATTGTAGCAGGTGGTTTTCACCCACATTGGGTTTCCACCTTACATCTTGGTGTTCATGTGTGTTGCTTATGTGTGATGATCTGTTCTGCTTTACTGCTCCTATTTTGCTGTTCATATTGTTAATAATGTTATGATACATGCAGTTTGCCTTAACTGATGTAGCGTATATGAATCCGAATATGGAAATGAAAAAGTTATATTGATTTGATAATACTGATTCAACCCCCCCTCTCAGTATTATTTCCAACATGTTCATGCATGTCTTGAGTGAGAATAGAGCTAAAATGGTTATCTAACTTGATCCAAACCATCATTTATTCCAGTAGTTCAGAGAACAATATTGAAGATTACATGTTACTAGGCATCTCTGATCTACAACCTAGTAGATTTTCCTGGAGTGTTAACAGTCCCGACCTCAACTATCAGTTTCCTCCAACTCCAAAGAAACCCAAAAAACTGAAATGGAGAGAGATGCTCCTATTGTAAATTTGATTTTTCTTAAATGTACTTTTGCAATTGTGGCTCAAACATGTTCCTCTATGCATAAACTTTAGGAATAATGTACATTAGAAAATCCCATCATTGTAAACTCAGAATACTAGTACCATTAGTCTAAAAAAATTTCCAATACTGTTGAAACTTTAAATTTTTCATCGATTCTTTTATGTTTTTGTTTTTCTAGTTGGCAACCATCTGAGACTGTAATCTCTTGTCGCTTAAAGTATAATTTTTATTCCAATAAATTTAGTGTTTTGAAAAACAAATTAATAGAAGCAATATGCCCTATGAAAATGGACTAAGTGTAAACAACACGAGAAAAATCACATATACAAGTATGATAAAACAAAAATAAGCATCAACTTTTGCCTTCACAAACCATCGTACTTGACTCAGGTAAGAGTTATTTTCTTCCCGAGCTAGAATTTTATTTCAATAGAACTTCAACACCCCAACTATCTAAAACAACATGATGTGCATTGAGAGTTACCGCTTTGCTCATGATTCGTATGAAATTTAAAATATACCTATGCTCCTGAGTTTGCAAGTTTCAAAGTAAATTATCGGAAATCTTCACCATAGCCTCTATTGAAAATCATGGAATCGAGGTCGACACTTTGCGACAGGACTTCCACAAATGCAAAGGTCGGTTGACCTTTGACCTAGTTGTGGTCAATCAATATTGGTTTATTCCTACAACATTGCATCTAAACCATAGAAACTTGAGTTGACAATGTATTTAACACTTCTAACCCATTAAAGCAGAGTTTTCTCATAAAGAGAACTCAAAATCTTACCATATTTATGTCACTAGAATCCAACAATCCATTTACCCAAACAACTGTTATGGTCTAAATTCTAAAGTATCACCTGCAAATTTTGTGAAATAGTGAGCCATTAGAACTCCAAATTATGCACCATGATCATTAAGCTAGAAACTAATGTTCATACATTTACCTGTCAAATCATCGTCGAGGAGTTTGGAAAACATGTGTCCTACCACATAACCAAAGACCTTCAGCATTCCTCACAAATAATTTAGGTCTGACATCCTTCGTAGTAAAAAAAACACTCTCTTGGTAATAATGAAAACAAGACAACGAGGAGTTATGTTGCATAGAACATACAGAAACAGGAATAGGAAATCTAGCATCAATGAGCGCCAGAAAGAAAAATAAAAGAACCACTTTGAACACCAAAAACATTTAAATCCACTTCTCAATAATCCATTAACCATAACAATAAATTCCCCACCAAGACTCTTAAAATGAAATTAACACCACCAGAGCCCAAACTAGGCCAAGTTAACTCCCAATTGTACGAAGGACAGACCTTTCCTCTACCTACATTGTACAATACGATATACCATACATGGCAGGATGATGTCGAACCTCAAAATCAAGAATTAGGATGAGGCGACGGGCTGACATCATCTAAAAATTTCAACCAAAAGTCCACTGTTAACTATAGAAATTTGAAAAATTGCACTAGTGTAGACAACTATTAGCTTGGAACAAATCATAGATGTCACTATGTAAGTAGTGACATAATAACATTTGATAGCTTAATCTAAATGTTTCAATTCTTTTCATTTTCTTTATATATATATATATATATATAATTATATATATATATATATATATATAATATTTTACTAAATTAATTGGAAATAATATATTTAAATTATTAAATTTATATGATATAAATATTTTAAAAATATACATATATTTAATAGACTTATATATTTAAAAATATATTTAAATAATAATAAAATATTCACACAAAAATTATATTATTAAAATAAAATGTACAATATATTTAATTTTAATATTGTTAAAATAAAGGGTCAGATAGAATAATGGAGAGCATACTTAGGGTTTCTTCGTGGCATCTCTGGTTGTCCTGTAGATCAATTATTTCTCCCGCTTGAAGCATTGATCCATCATTTTACTCTGTTATGTAATTTATACATGCCTTTTGCCTCAAGGTTGAGGGGTCTCAAACATCTTCTATGCTGCAATGTAGCCATCAGTGATGCCTAAACATGATGTCGTGGTCATGCTTCCAACTTATGGCCTTATCACTTTGGATCGATGAACCAATGAGGCCAAGTGAATGACACTATCCCTAGTGCAGAGGAAAAATAGGTGTCTCCCTAACGCTACCCAAAATCCATGTTACAAGGTAAAATGTGATTCCAACCTAAGTTATATTCAATAAATGTAGGGTCACACTCTCAATTGTACTTTCCTTGTAATCTAACCTACTGAAAAAAGACTTATGCGTATGCATTAAAAGTAAATGCCAGATTAAGGGCTATGTTGAGTGGCAGATTGGTGCCAAGGGTTTCCTCAGTGTGGTTTTTACCAATCTTGAGGACCATTCTAGGAATTTTGAGGGAGAACCATATTTCCTAAATAATAAACGATTCTTTCTCCACTTTTAAACTCGCAGAAATAATCCCAATAATGAAAAGTCTTTGTTCACTGCTCTATGGATCCTTTTGTATGTATTACTAGTGAAATAATTACAAGATAATATCTTGGAAGGCATAGGAAATACACTAAGATCCTAAATCAAAAACTCTTTTTGCACTACTAGTGTAATTTCCCCAAAACAAGAAATGATCTAAATGTACTTAATTTTATAAACCAATCAACAAAACTTTTATATATATATATAATATAAATTAAACTAATATATATATATATATTATTATATATATATATATATATATATATTATATATAAATATATATTATTAAATATAATCCAAATCATTAATTAAATGTATCAATTATCTCATTATATGATTAACCTGTGATATCATTAACCTCCATTGTGGGAAGGATATCAATTTTGGAAATCCAATTAAATAATTAACATTCATCGTGGAATTATATGACTTTTACATATTCAGTTATTCCATTACCATTCAATATGAAGATCATATGGATTTTAAATATTATTAATATTGAATGTATAAATAATACACAGGCATAGGCAATACATTAGGATCCAAGGATCATGTGGATTTTAAATATTAATATTGAATGTGTAAATAATACATTACGTATAGGCAATACACTAGGATCCTAAATCATAAACTCTCTTTTCACTGCTAGTGTAGTTTCCCTATAAACAAAACACAATAAGAAATTATCTAAATGTACTTTATTTTCTAAACTAATCAATAAAATTTTGAATTTAAAAAAAAATTCTAAACTAATAAATGATATTTTGAATTTAAGTATATATGACATGTTATTAAATATACTCAATCCTTCGATATATTTTCCTTGACACGACATATAAACAAGTAATATCAGTGGGATCTGTTGGTAAGAATGCTGATGAAAGAACTTTCGTCAATCCTCATTCCTTTTTTTTTAATCGTCTTAGTATTTAGAAAAATCACTAACAAGGAAAAAAAAATTATCAAAATAATGAGAATCCAAAGATATTATGAAATGTTTTCTTATCCTTTTATTGACAAAATCCTAAATAATTTTTTATTTTAATTTGAATTTGCATGGAAAATTATTTTAGGTTTTTCTAGAGGAGGCTAGAGATCTCTTGAATGGAATATGACTTGATTTTTGAACCCTACATTAATGTCAAGATTTAATATACCAGGATTCAACTGGAACGGAATGGAATAGAATATGACTTCATTTTTTAACCCTACATTGATGTCAAGAGTTAATATACCAAGATTCAACTGGAACGGAAAATTTGACAGCTTCTTGTTTATGGGTGGGAGCTACTTGATATCATAGTCTAATTATTGTAAGTTCTAGAGATTTTCTAAACATATTTTTCTGTCAAATTTTCTCAATATCTAATAGGAATTTGTTAAACTCAACAATTTTATCTGTAAACTCTGCCTAATGAAGGTGGCTCAATAGATTTTTAATCCGTAAACTCTGCATAATGAAGGTGGCTCAATGGATTTTCAAGTTACGGAATCTATGTATGTTCTAACCACAACAGGTTTTAAATATAGAAAAAACACACCATTTCACAAAAAATATGTTTCTTCTAACTCTGACCAAAAATTTCAAAATATATAATAATTAGAAAATGCCCAATGTGATTGTGATTTTCGCCCACAGTCTCTCTTAGATTGGAGGTGGTTGCTGAGGATAATATGGACACAAACCTGATCGTGATTTGCTTCACAAATTCTAATTCACAGTAGTGTGGGGGCTACGGGTTGTCTTTGGAAAAAGGGAATGCTTGGGACGCAAAGAACCTAATCTGCAGAGGAATCAGAGATGGTTCAATTCTGCATTCCTTAATTATGTCACCTTTGCAGCGTTCTTACCTTCCATATCGTCGGCAAGTGATTTATTCAGGAGACCTAACGGAGAGTGTGTGGCATTTCTATTGATTAAAAATTATATTTTAAGGAGGCGGTCACCTTTGGTTTCATGGGATCGGTAGGTTGCTCTGTGTTATCATTTGTGTAAACATATATATGTAAATCTGGCCAAGTAGAGTTAGCTTATCGTACGTGATTCCGAACTCCACGAGATCAAACCTCAATCATTTCAATTAGGAAAAATACATAAATGTCTTCCACAGACTGATCATTCCAAATTTATGTTGCATAACAAAGCGCATATATATACGTGTGTCAATTAGGAGAATTACATCAATGTTTTCCATAGATTGATCATTCCAAATTTATGTTGCAGTACAGAACAAATATATATATATATATAGGTTGGTGCGTTGATACTAATCTTGTATTATAGACTTTTTATATATGAATTTATCTCAATAATATTTAGTATTTTATACTAAATTGTAAAAAAATTAAATATCTATTTTGTGTTATTTTATGAGATGTCGATTTGCAAAATGATATATTTAAAAAAATTTAGAAATTGTTTATAGATTATTTTTATAAATATGAGATAATTTTTAGTTTTATTGTAATTTTTTTATTATTTAAATTATATTTTAAATATATAATTTTTTTTGGAAACTATATAAAAATATTTAAATTGTATAATTATATCATTCAAATTTTTATTTTCAAGTTTCTCTGGGGTAGCTCAAGTGGTCTGGAATGAGTCTCACATTTTGGGTTCGAATCTTGTACTACCGTCCCTAGATCTTGGGTTTGAATATTGTATTGCCCTCCCCCTTGGAGGGTGAATAATGGACATGTAAAATCGAAAATAAGAGAGACTTGTCAAGCTTAACAAAACAAAATTACACATTCAAAAAATATTTATTAAATTTCAATTAAAATTATTCAAATAAATATAACAAAATTAAATATTAAATATAATATAAAAATTGATCCATTAAACAAAATAATTAAATGGTTAAATGTATAAAAGTTACATTTATATTCGTAAAATATAAAAATAAAAACCATCACAAAATAGGTATATTTTCCATTTATAATTTATTTAATGATCAACATTATCATTAATTTAATGAGTTAGTATTTAACAATACAAATAGTAGTTAGAATGTTTCTATTAAACACATTAATTTAATGAGTTAGTATTTAAGACACCACGCGTATATTTTTACCAATAGCATTTAGAAGGTTTCTATTATACACATTGAACCTTCATATATCTTCTTAATTATTAAACAGATTGAACCTTGCTATATCTTCATAATTATGATGTTATGTTTGTTTAATTTTTTTAAAGGGTTGGATTGAATGTATGAATGAGCCCATAATTTCAATTTTAAAATGTTTATTATTATTTAAATTGATTTTAGGTAATGAATAAATTATTATTAATAAATAAATTAATTAAAATATTTATTATATCAATTTATTTAAATGAGTATATAGTTAAAATATAATAATATATTATTAATAAATAATATTTAAAATTTATAAAATTTTGGTAGTATTGGGAATGGATACCTAATTTAAAGTTATAATTTTATTATAATGCTTAAATATTTAATAGGATATTTAAATGATATTATGATTCAATGCATCAATGAGTAATTGATATAGATTAATTAATGGTATAAATCTTCTATCTATCTATATATAATATATATATATATATATATATTATATAATAATTTAAAATTTAAAATTTTATTGATTAGTTGGAAAATAAAGTATATTAAGATCATTTCTTACATTTTTTGATTTAGGATCCTAGTGTATTGCATATGCTCTCCAAATTATTATCTTGTTATTATTTCATTGGTAAGACATATAAAAAGATCCACAAAGTATTGACCAAAAACTTTTTATTATCAAATTATATTTAGAAATCTAAAAGTGGAAAAAGAAAGATAAAAGCCAGACTTGAATTGAAAAAGAAGGAGTACAGCTCACAGGTGAGTACTGCACCTGGAGACTGTACTCAAACAACGAGAACTCTCTCCGTTTACTCTACTATTCATGAATAAAAGATTACATCATTAAGGACAACAGGAAGCTGCAACCAAGCTCCTAAACTCTAGGAACAAATCATAAACTAAGGAGATACGTTACAACTTGTGTATCCATTTCTCCATTAATACAAAATAATATTAATTATTTTCAACTCCCCCCCTAATTGAGAAAGGGATTATCCTGAACTCCAAGCATCCCTCTAAACAATTCAAATTTTACACACCCAAGAGGCTTAGTAAAAATATCAGCCATGTTATCACAAGTTTTACAATATTCAACACATATTTCTTTTGACTGTAGTTTCTCTCGAAAAAAATGAAATTGAGTATCGATGTGCTTGGTATTTTATGAAATATTGGATTATATGCAAGCTTGATGGTACTTTGGTTGTCAATTTTGATAATAGTTGAGTCTTTCTTCTCTTCTCCTGTATCGTTGAGAAGTCTTCTCAACCAGATAGCTTCACATGTGGCTGCACGCAATGCTTGGTACTCAGCTTCACATGAAGATAGAGCTACAGTGCTTTGCTTTTTGCTGCTCCATACTATGACACCGGATCCAATGATGAATGCGTAACGTGTGATAGATCTTCGATCATCCAAGTTACCTGCCCAATCAAAATCTGAAAAACCTGCTAGAATAACGTCAGAAGTGTCAGTGTACAAAATTCCATAATTACTAGTACCACTAAGATACCTCAACACACTTTTTGCTGCGACCCAATGACTTTCGAGTGCTTTTGACATGAACTAGATCAACACACTAATTGACTATGCCAAATCTGGTCTAGTTGTAGTCAGATATATCAATGTGTCGACTAATTGTTTGTACATAGTGGCATCCACCTCTTTAGTACCATCGTCACTACTCAACTTTAAATTATGCTGTAATGGTGTTGCTGTTGATCTGCACTGCTCCATTCTGAACCGTTCCAACATGTTTCTGGCATACTTCCCTTGAGTAAGAAAAGTTTGTCCAGAACCTTTCCATACCTCCAATCCCAAGCAATAATGAAGGTTTCCGAGATCTTTCATCTCAAACACTTGTGACATTTGCTGTTTGATTTCTTTGATCAGATTATTAGCATTCCCTGTTATGATCATATCATCTACATAAAAAGAAATCAAAATATTTTCTCTCTGTTTATTAAACTTGGTATACAGATTTGGATCATTCAAGCTCCTATGAAAGCCATGATGTACAAAAATTGAATCAATTTTCTCATACCACGACCTGGGTGCTTATTTTAAACCATAAAGTGCCTTTTTCAATTTACACACAAAATGTTCTTGTCCCTTTTTCACAAAACCTTCAGGCTGTACTAAATAAACTTCTTCTTTCAAGACACCATTCAGAAATGCAGATTTAACATCTAGCTGGTGTAGCTTCCATTTGTGTTTTGTTTCTAAGGAAATTAACATTCTAATGGTGTTTAGTTTGGCTAGAGGAGCAAAGGTGTCATCGAAATCTATTCCCTCTTGTTGTGAGTAACCCTTTTCTACTACTCTAGCTTTACGTTTCTCTATACTCCCATCTGCATTTATTTTTGGTTTATATAGCGATTTACATACTATGGGGGTTTTACCTTCAGGAAATTCAACGAAATCCCAAGTGTGGTTTCTATTTATTGATCTCTTTCCTCATACATTCCAGCCCTCCATGCATCAGATTTACTTGCTTCCTCATAATTTGCAGGTTCTACAATGTTTACAATCTTTGACATTAATGCATTGTCTTTCAATCTAGAAGATAATCGAGTCTTCCTACCTGATCTCCTTGGTAGGGGACTTACCTAAAATCTATCTATTTCAGCCTTTTCTAGGCTTGGATCATCATTGATTACATTATCTGTTACTTCTTCTTCTTATTTCTGCTCCTGCTCTTCATCTTCCTCACTGTTTTCTTCCGATAGCAATGGAATGTGGAAATCACTGTTAGAGTCATCCTTTTCTTCATGAACCTGTTCATGAAATATAACATCTATGCTTGCAAAAACCTTGTGAGCCACAGGATTATATAACTTATATGCCTTGAACTCAGTGCCATATCCAACAAATATACATTTCAAGGCTTTGGGATCTAACTTCTTCCTATCTGCCTTAGGTATATGAGCATAAGCTTTTGACCCAAATAATCTTAAGTGACTCACTGCTGGTTTGAATCCAAACACTACTTCAAAAGGGGTTTTGAAGCCTAACATCTAGTAGGACTCATATTCTTTAAATACACAACAGTGTTAATAGCTTCTTCCCAAAGACCATTTGATAGACCCTTACCTTGAAGCATGCTCCTTGCACACTCCACAAGAGTTCTGTTCTTCCATTCTACCACTCCATTCTGCTGTAGAGTGTGGGGCACTGTGAACTATTACACAATCCCATGCTGCTTGCAGAAGTCCATGAACTCTCCCAAAGTGTATTCTCCCCCTTGATCTGAGTGGAGAATTTTTATCCTTTTTCCTATCTGGTTTTCTACCATGGATTTAAACTCTTTAAAATACTGAAATGCTTGACTCTTTTTACTCAGAAAGTATATCCATGAAAATCTAATGTAATCATCTGTAAATAAAAGAAAGTAATATTCTCCTCCTAATGACCTAGTGTGCATAAGTCTGCGGATGTTTGTATGCACCAGTTCTAAAATATCTCTTTCCTTTCTATTGACATTTAAAGGGAACTCTTCTCTATGAATTTTCCCTAATGCACATCCATCATAATTCAGCTTAACATTATGGAGAATAGGGATTCCATCAACCATACCTTTTCTCTGAAGTAAGATGAGCTTTTGCAGATTAAGATGGCCGAATCTCTGATGCCAGAGATCTTCAACTGTTGATCCAGCTGCAACCATTGCTTGTTGTGGCATACTCTTCACATCTAGTCTATATAGGTTCCCCACGCGCAATCCTATTGCAACTATTTCCATCTGGCTATCCTTAATGACACAGTTAGTCTTAAAGAATTGAACTTGCATGTCTTGATCAGTAATCATTGAGACAGAGACCAAATTTTTCTTAATTCCTGGAACATACAATACATTTTTAAGATGTTTAATGTAACCACTAGGTAACTTTACAGGAATGTCACCATATCCTTTGATCTCATATCCACTGTCATCTGCTAAATAGATTTTCGACCCAGATGAAGTTTCTTCATGAAATTCAAACCATTTTTTGTTACCAGTCATATGTGAGGATGCGCCAGAGTCGACATACCATATGTCGTCATCATCTCCCTTTAAAGCTGAAAGAGCACAATTGACTATAAATAGTCGAAGTTTGTGGCTATGGTCTTCTTCTTCCTCAACAAAGTAACTATTATGTTTTCTCTGTTTGTTTCTTCCTTCGTCTACCTACCTCTTATAACAATCTTTAATCTGTTGACTAGGTTTTCCACAGTAAAAACATTTATTGATGGGAAAATTATTAGCAGACATACCTTTAAATGGTCTCTTCTAAAATGTGTTGGCACCTTTCTACTACTACTGCTACGGTTGCTGATGCTTCTTCCCTCTATATTGTCTCCTTTTTGCCATCAAAGCAAGGTCATTGCTCTTTGATTTCAAATTTTGTTGTCTCTCTTCTTCCTGTAGCAGAATCCTTGTCAGCTCTTCAAACACAGGGGCTTTCTCCCTTGCTAACATCCCTAAGATGAACACGTAGTATTCATTAGTCATTCCTTTCAAATTGATCGTGACCAGATCTGAATCGAAAACTTTCTCTCCGACATCTCACAATATTTCCTTCAAATCTTTAACTCTAGCAATGAATCCAATAGCGGACTCATTCTCCTCCACCTTCAATGCAAACAGCTTGCCTTTGAGTGACAAGACACGGTTTGTATTCTACATCTGGTATAGGTTTTTGAGCATCGTCCAAATGTAAGTAGCCGATTTACAGTCTCTAATATGTGGGATAACATTGTCCTTGACGAACATCTTCAATATGACCTTCACTTTTGTCTCCCTTTTATCCCAATATTGCTCTTGTGCAGCTGATCTTGGTCCCAGCTCATTTCCTATAATAATCAACCATGCATTTGCGCTTTCAAGTAAAGTCTGCATCTTGAATTTCCAATTGGTGAAATTCGATCCATCGAGTTTGCCAGACTCATGGACGTACGATTCTATACTTTTATTCATATTGGACTGATAAAATTTATGATCCTCTGATGAATAAGTCTATCCAATGGAACACTTTCAGGTCACAAAAAAAACACCATATACCAGATTCGAACCTCTGTTTTGCTGGAAAAAAAAATTGTACCTTCAATGAGCCACCACCGGGCAAGTCTGATCTGCTGCCACCAAACAGATCAGGAACTCCAATGTGCCACCATCGGGCAAGTCCGATCTACTGCCACCGAATAGATCAGGAACTCTAATGCGCCACCATCGAGCAAGTTCGATCTGCTGCCACCGAACAGATCAGGAACTCCAATGCGCCACCACCGAGCAAACCTGATCTGCTACCACCGAGCAGATCTGAAGCTTCAAAGTGCTACCACTTGGTGCTTCTTGACAGCGAAAGACCCATGCAAGAAACAAATTTGACGCTTAAGGCTTGATTTTCTACGCCAATAGCGATTTCTGGCACGTCGACGCGACTATCCCTCTCAAAACCACGCCAAGTGGCGCGACTGTTCCTTAAAAAACAGTGCCAACCCTTTGTTCCGCTCAAAAATGGCGCGACTGTTCCCGTCAAAACCACACCAACCCTTTCTTATGCTCAGAGATGATCAGTCATCTGAGACCTATGCTACAGGTGTTACTGCAGTCCACCTGATCTTACGAATCTTCTGTATACTCCATCGCCACTACAGTTATGTACAAGGAGGTATCCCTAAAGAGAAAAGAAAATCTAGGCTGTCCCTACTATGTGCTCTAATACCAAGATAAAAATCAGACTTGAATTAAAAAAGAAGGAGTTACAGCTCATAGGTGAGTACTGCACCTGGAGACTATACTCAAACAATGAGAACTCTCTCCGTTTACTCTACTATTCATGAATGAAAGATTACATCAATAAGTACAACAGGAAGTTGCAACCAAACTCCTAAACTCTAGGAACAAATCCTAAACTAAGGAGATACGTTACACCTTGTGTAACCATTTCTCCATTAATAAAAAATAATATTAATTATTTTCAATTAAGAATAATGCATTATTTAAGAAATATGGGTCTTACTCAAAAACCCTAGAAAGGTCCTCAAAGTTGGTAATAACCACCGTAAAGAAATCCTTAGCATTAATTTGCAACTCAATGTGGCCCTTAAGCTGCCATTTACTTTTAATCCACATGAACAAGTCTTTTTTAGTAGGCTAGACTCCTTGAAATTTACAATTGAGAATGTGACATTATACACGCAAACACATTTTACCTTGTAACATGGACTTTGGGCAGCTTTAGGGAGACACTTATCTAGACGATGTCATTCACTTGAACTCCTTGGGTTGCCGATCCAGAGTGTGGAGGCTGCAAAAGTTGGAAGCGCAACGATAATGTCTAGTTTAGGCATCACCGATGACTACAATGAAGCATAGAAGGGGTTTGAGACCCCTGAAGGGACCCCTCACCCTTGAGGCGAAAGCCATGCTGAAATTAGATAACATAGTGAAAGGATGGGTCAAGCTTCAAAAGGGAGAAAAAATTGATCTGCAAAGCTACTAGAGATCCAACAAAAAAAGCCTCACATTGCTTTCCATTTTTCCAACTCACCCTTTATTTTATCTATATTAAAACTAAATATATTATATTTT
>APFE030625348.1:0-42237 GCA_000404065.3 Pinus taeda | reverse complement strand
GTGCTTCTGTACTCCAGGGTTCTTCTTCTTCTTTAATCTCCTTTCCTTTCTTTATCTCTGCAATCTGTGCTCTGATGGAGGAGATCTCTGTTTTAAGCTGGTGAATCTCACCACTCACTTCTCCCAAAGTCAAGGATCTTACTTTCCCTGGTTTCTGGTGATGCATTTGGAAGGATTTGGTGTTTCTTTCATATGATGCATCAACAACAAAGGTTTCTTACCTGATTCTTTCGAAGCTTTTGATTTGAGCTGATCTGTGAATGCTTCTATCAGGCGGTCCTTCATTGCTCCTTCCTCCATTGTCCTAATATGAGCTAGAATTTTCATTTCTTCTTCTTCTTCAGCAGATGCCATTAGGACTTTTTCTTTCGGAGCCTTTAGTCTTTCTTCATCCTCGCTGGAGCTGTACAAAATTTCAGAATCATCATCACAAAATATATGGCATGCGCATTCATCTGAGTTAGAACAAGAACATTCTGAAGATTCAGAATCAGTATATTGCCCTATGTTAACTTGGAATTCTTCTTCTGTACTACTAAAAGAATAAAGAGATGAATCTTCTAGTTGATGCTGCTGAGCTGCGATATGAAGATTTGGGCATTTTTCTGTAACATGATTCCTTGATTTACATCTTAAACAGAAGAATGGACTTGAATGTTCTTTTTTGACCTGTTTATCTTTTTGGGCATAAACAGCTGTCTTTTTCCCTCTGTTGAGTTTTGATTCTTCTCCTTGGGGGCATCTGGAGGCTGTATGCCCTGTCTAGCCACATAACCAGCAAGTAAGTTTGTTCCATTTCTCTTGCTTGGATGTGTGCAGATGGATATCAGAAGGATTGTAATATTGAGTTTTGGGGATGTACCTATAGTAGCCTTTTCTCTTATGGTTTTTATCCCTTGTGGGATATTTTCTCTTGTTTCTTGGGTAATCCCTTTTATTTTTGTAGAAAGTTTCCTTGAATTCTCTTTTGGCCCTTTTCTTATACTTTCTTCTTTTGACCAATGGGTCATCTATGGTTAGTCCATACTTGCTGCAGATGGACTTTCTATCTGGTAACCTGGACAATTTTTCCAATGACTTATTTACCTTTGAGCTGGTACAAAGACTGACAAGTGTCTTTGTAATATGGGAATAAATTTCTCCCCATGTGTAAGACTCAAAGGGTAATTGGAAAATGTCTTGCATTCTGATATAATCGACAAACCTAGAGGGTAGAGCAGCAAGATATACCTGCTTCCAGAGCAGATTTTTAGAATCCTTTACCTCATAGATCTGCTGCACCCAATCTCTGTGAAAATCATCATACTGGGACATCTTGTGACATTTGAGGTTCATCAAAATGACCTCATTTTTATTGGCAATTTCTGTTTCACAACCACACCAATGCTCTAGAATCATAGATGTTAGGGCACCAATCATATTATTTGTCACTGTGCCATCTGGGTTATGAATGACATCTCCTTTTTCATCTTTAGGCACTTCTGCTTCCATATTTTCAACCAGTTTAGGAGAGGATTCAGTTTCCCACCATCTAAGAAGAGTACCTGTAAAACATTGGATTATAGTTCTGCAAGCTTCTACCTCTGTTTTTCCCCTGAGACACATGAGCTTGTATTCAGTATACATCATATCAATCATTTGTCGGATTTGGCCAATGCTCATTTTATCTATATTCCACTCTCTGTGGGAATCAGGAAAGAAAGTATGTGCTTCGGGCATTTTTCCCTTCCCTTCAATGTCAGGAGCAGAATACTTAGAAAATCTATGCTCAAGAGGCTCATAGATTGGAAGAATTTGTGTTTCTGCTTCTGGCTCTTTAAATAAAGAGGCAATAGTTATTTGTTCAGATTCTTCTTCTTTTGAAGAGATTTCTTTGGGGAATAATAGAGGGAAATTCTCTATCATTTTAGAAGAATGTTCAATCTTTATATTTCTCTTTGTCAAGAAGGAGTTTGATACCAATGATAGATCATTTAGAGTGGTATGTCTTAACTAAAGTTCAGCACCAAGTCATATTGGGTAAGCCTATGATAGTTCGAAGGATATATACTAAGGCATGTGATGATCTACTTTACAAAAGGGATAGATTCCCTAACCTGACTGTATTCTGAATATGTACCAATCACAAGGGCTTAATTTTGATCAGTGTTCCCGTGGGCTTTACTGTTTTTGTAACCTGCATTCTTTCAAATTTTTCATTTAAGCCAGAAAGGAGTGTCTTAGTTGTGTCTATATGCCCAACTAAGTTCTCTCCTATTTCTTCAATTTTATTTAATGACTCTCTAGTGTAAGAACGAGTCATGCTGGAATCAAACTGTATACTATTCAAACAATTATTTACATTATTGAATGAAGACTGTACAACATCAACTTGTTTCTTCACTTCTTCTGCTTTTGCCATATTCATCTCTAGACCTTTTAATGCAGTATTCGTCCAATTTATCTATTCACTGGCCTTTTGGATCCTCCCATCAATCCCTAAGGCATTGTCATCTTTTTGGACTAAGGGAATGGCTTTGGCTGCATTTGACTTTTCTCCTAAGATTATTCCTCTATATGGGGGAAAAGTAGTAGGAGTTTCAACTATAGATCCATCAATTGCAGTCCATCCATGTTTATCAGGAATACTGCTAGAAGAAGCACCAGTTAAAACATTTATGGGGGCAATTTTGTCTCTCCATGAATAGAAGGATATCCACTCATTATTGTTCTCCATATAGTTTTTCCAATCTGTAGCCAACTTTCTTTTTTGATCCGGAGTGTATCCTTGATCAAATTCATCTGCATGGGGATTTGTATACAAATCCCAATTCAGCATTTCTTTCATCCATTTTGCACTGATTTGTGACTTTGGGGATCCATCCATAAGTGCAAACAACTTATGCATTTCCATGACTGCAGGTTTCTTACAGTCAGAAGGGATTTGTTTGAATCTGCATTCTGGAATCAGTTTTGACTGTTCAAGTTTTCCCAATCCATACCTAGGCTTTGCCGGCCTCATTAAACAGATCATTTGAGTAAGCCTGGGATCTTCTTCTTCTATAGAATGGACCATAAGAACATGATCAGTATCAGGCTCAGGCTCATGTGGAAAAGGTATATCAAAACATTTGGGATTTGGGCATGAACTGCTGGAAGTGGATGGAGGAGCAGTGCCAGTGCGAGGATTATGATGCAGATGAATATCTTGTTCGGCTAAACTGAGAAGGTTTATGACATTTGTACAATCAGGACATTTTACTTCTAAAGAAGAAAAATTTACAAGCTGAGCTAATTCAAAAAGCTGCGAGTGATGGCAAGAAGAAAATGATGATGATGAACAGGCGGTATCAACAGTGGAAGGATCTCTGTAGTATTTGGATATTTTACAAGCAGTATCGATTCCTTTTCGATCAATGGTTGATCTACGAGGAAAAGATATGACGGCTTTAGAAGCATGTTCAGTGATGTTGGCAGATGTGATATTTCTGGGGATTTGTGGCCTGGAATGATTAACAACCCAATGTTCAGGGAACTCCAGATTTTCCCATTTTATCAACTGATGTTCAACTTTTTGATTCTTCGGGTCAGTCTTGACTACTACACTTGACTTGGAATCTCGGCTGGGAGTATGACGGATTGCTGGCCATAGAGTGTTAGTATGTCTAAGACATGCTTTAGTCTGGATGGCTATATAGTGCCTTTTCTTTTTCATGTCAAATCCAATAGTATGGATTTGCAGTTGTAGGATATTTTTGATAGTTTCATCAAAAGTATAAACAGAAAAGTTTGGATAACAATCAAAGTATAAAGGGCCATCAGACAAAGGGGCTACAATTCCACCAATTACAGAATCTGTGTACCTATTGTGCGTCAGATCTCTGACAGTAGCAAGCACAAATGTTTTTAATCCTTTGTGGACTAAAGGATTAATGCCAACTCTTATGCAACCAAGATGCAGATAATTTGTTTTCAACCTTTTTGCTTCTGCTTGTAAGACTCGAGGGTCTAGCAAAGGAATAGTCTGGATACTATCAGAATTCTCTTGAACTTGGCTAACAGACTCTTTAATACTAATGCTAGAGGCAGCAATTAAATGAAAAGGGGCTAAGTCACTATAGACTTCAGAGGGTGTAATATCCGGTAAAGCCCATCTGGCAGAAGGCTGAGACTCCTCATAAGTAACTTCGGCAGAATTCAAAGTCTTGCTAGAATTATTTTCAAACATTTCTTTAAGAGGATTTTCTTCTAGAGGAGGATCTTCTTCAAGTTCTCTGAATGACTCCATTTTTCAAGATGAAATAGATCTGAGTACCAACCTTTAGAACTAGACGTTACTGGCTCTGATACCAATTTTCAACAGGGGCTCCTGTCACGAGCTTGCTCTTTCTCTGTGTCTCTCAGTAATTTTCTGATAACCAACTCCTGGTGAACCAGTGGTGAACCTACTAAGATATTTCACGTTCTGGCGACCTTCACAACGACATCCACGCCTTAGACGGTCTTGACGTCCTTTCGATCCTTTGGCGAACTTCCTGCGAACTTCGGACGAAAGCACAGAGAATACCTCTACCACAGCGGACTCATAGGTTTGCACAATAGTACTCAATGACAAAATAGCATACTCATCTTATTTCAGAATGGAGAAAATCTTACAGAATGCTCACAGAGCTTTTACAGAGATTGATTCTATGCATAAACAGACTAATCTTGCTTTTACCGGACTTTTCACAGCTTAATCATAAGCAAGTTACTACGGGATGCTTTTGGCAAGATATAGGCTCTGTCTTTGAATCAGACTTAACACCAAAAACTTGACTCTTCTAATGGTTCGGCCACTTTAGGTTCTTACCAGTGCCAAGCACACTGATACACAGGCTTCTTGAACCAACTAAGGACTTTGAGTGATTACTCGTGTTGCAAGCAGATCAGACTAAATGTCCGCAGATGCAGAGTAGGAGATCACTCGACTCAAAAACACACACACAAGACTCCCTAAAATCTGATGCCTAACAAATGAGCCTTACCCTCCTTATATAGCAAAAGAAGGGGGGACAAACATTACTGTTGGTTGGACGGAAAAGACTTCAGGAATCATTGCTTTTCCAGTCTTTATCAAAGCGACGTCCGCACAAATATTCAGACCAGACCGAATAATTGCTTTCGGGTAACGCATGTGATATAGTCTATAAAGTAGATTCTTGTACTTAAAGTAAGACAGACTCATGAATATTTACACAGTGGATACTTTTTGAAAGAAAAGCCCATGAGAAAAGACTTAGAGGAGATTATTTACACTGTGGAGGCTTTTGAACAGTAAAGCCCACGGGAACACTGATCACAATTAAGCCCTTGTGATTGGTACATATTCACAATACGGTCAGGTTAGGGAATCTATCCCTTTTGTAAAGTAGATCATCACATGCCTTAGTATATATCCTTCGAACTATCATAGGCTTACCCAATATGACTTGGTGCTGAACTTTAGTTAAGACATACCACTCTAAATGATCTATCATATATTCTTGGAGAGAATAATTTATCATGTGAAAAGGGTCCCATTCCTTGACTGTCATTTCTCTAACTGTGCTCTAGATGTGATGATAGCAATCCCCAATGTTGTAATCAAAGCATTTTTTACAGTGCCTTCTTTGACATCCTTCATGATATACTGGATCCATGGTTGTTTTGTTGACTCCGTAGTCTATCCACCAATTCTGGAACCACTCGCATTGAAGATTATTCTGAGAAGCGGCCATTGTGCTAAATTTCAACTTGGTGTAATGGGTATCTGTCTTATCATCAACATTCATGAAATCCCACCATAATTTTTTCTAATCTGAAAAATCATAGACTGTGTCAGGGAATGTTACTTTGGGGTCATTTCTGGGCCATATTGCACATGGTCGAACTTGAGGATGATTAGTCCATAGGTCCCTGGTACGATAGATAAAATAATAAGCTTCATAGATTCTTGTGTTGCTATCTCCATGGTGTCCAATCCGTCCAATGTCATGAAAATTTGATTCTAAGGATTCTCTTGCAGTTCTGGCATCTGCTTTTGCTTTGGTATACATCATGTCACGGATCCATTTTCTACCTTTCGGGTATACTTTTCTTTCCGGCACATAGTGTTGCAGATCAGTATGGGGCTACAGGTTGGCATCCAGGACTTTTGTATTCTGTAGTTGCCATGTCTGTCTCCAGTTGTTTCTGTATGTGTCCCAATCTTGATTATCCGGAATAGTCCTCAGAACTTCACATTTTTGATTTTGATCCCATTCAGTAACAATCATCATGACTTCTGCACTATCATTTTCAATATATTCTTTGCTGAGAAAATCGGGGAGACAATTTTCTTCGCCTTTGATGTGCTCAACAGAAAAATCAAAATTTCCAAATAATGCTTGCCATCTGGCAAATTTTGCTTCTTCTGGTTTCTTAATATTTTTGGACAAAACTTTCTTCATTGCTGACGCATCTGTCCGAAGGAGAAATGGTTTATTTATGAGATATACTGCAAATTTGCTGATGCAATTCCATGCACCTTTTACCTCTCTTTCAATAACAGAGTATTTTTGTTATGTTGGGTTTCAAACCCCGGAGGCAAATTGCACCACTTGTTCTTCTTCACCTATTCTTTGCTTCAGAATGCCACCCCATCCTATATCACTGGCATCAGATTCAATGATTTTATATGCCTCATCATCTGCTATATATAATATAGGCAAAGATTTTACCTTTGCTTTGATTTGTTGTACTGCTCTGGTGTGGACTTCTGACCATGGAGGAGGATTTTTTCCAGTCCTTTTATTGAGTACTCTTCTATCAATGGCACAGTCTTGATAAAAGCTACTCACATAATTTAAGCAACCAAGAAACCTCTGTAACTGTGTCTTATCCCTTAAGACATCTGGGAATTTATCTGCAAATTCAATGGCATGTTGTTGTAAAGAGATTTGTCCATTTGAAATCTGGTGGCCTAAAAACTTTATATAAGTTTGGAATAATTCCATCTTCTTCTTGCTGAGCACGAGACCATTTTTCTGGACCAACTTCATGAAAATATTTACATGTCTGAAGTGGTCATCAAGATTTTTGGAAAAGATTAAAACATCATCAATATATACAAGTAACCAGTCAAAATATGGCTTGAAAATATCATCCATAACCTTCTAAAATTTTGAAGGAGCATTTTTTAGGCCAAAGGGCATGACATTCCATTCGTAATGCCCTGCAGGGATACTAAAAGCAGTTTTGAATTTATCTTCTTCATCAATAGCAACCTACCAAAAACCTGCCTTTAAATCAAATTTTGAAAATATTTTTGCTCCTGCAATTCTTCTGATTAGATCTCCTTTATTAGGGATAGGATAAGTATCATCAGCCAAGACTAAATTTAGAGGCTTGTAATTTATCAGAAGTCTGGGGATACCTCTAATTTGTTCAGCCCTTTTATTTACATAAAATCCATAGCAGTTCCAGGGGCTAGTAGATTCTCTGATCAATCCTCTGTTAAGCAACTGCTGTATTTCTTGCTGACATAATTCTCTGTATTCTTGGCTCATGGGAATCGCTCTGCTTTTACAGGGCTTTCCTTTGTACCCTTCCTTATAGGGTAATTTGATAGTATGTTGCTTTCTATGCCACAAAGCATTTGGTTCTTCTGAGCAACATTTTTCTGCCAATTTTTCTTTTAATTCTAGAATCCTTCTTTTGATCTGTGGTAGTTTCAGCTGTTCTTCGACTCGCAGCTTGCCTTTTAGATCTTTGAGATCTGATAACAGGGATTCTGCTTTATCCAATTGCTGCATAGCCTGAACCATTGTTGATACTCTTGGAGTTGAAACATAAGGGAGCTCAATCCTTTTTCTTGTACCTTTAGATGTGGGTACAGAAATGAAATAACCAGCTCTACTCCCTTTTAATCTTGCTGAACCATGAGGTTCTACTGCAGCTAAAAAGACATTTCCTAGTATACAATCAACAAGAATTTCTGCTATTGCAAACTTCATATATACACAATGAGTATCAAAACATAATGAAGCTCTAGGAATTTCATACTTAAGCTTCTTGTTTCCTAGGCCTACAACTTCTCTCTCTGCAGAGACCCAATATTTTGCTGGAATATTTCTGATATTGAGAATGTTAATATCTGCACCAGAATCCAACAATGCAGTCATGAAAAATACTTGAACTTGGATACAGATTTTTACCTTGACATGGTGTTGTTGGTAGGTGATGGTAAACAGTCTCATATCCTGGAAGCCAAAATGTGGGTCTGGTCTTCCTTCTTGAATTTCAATTTCTCTATTCTGTGCTTCTGTACTTCAGGGTTCTTCTTCTTCTTTAATCTCCTTTCCTTTCTTTATCTCTGCAATCTGTGCTCTGATGGCGGAGATCTCTGTTTTAAGCTGGTGAATCTCACCACTCACTTCTCCCAAAGTCAAGGATCTTACTTTCCCTGGTTTCTGCTGATGCATTTGGAAGGATTTGGTGTTTCTTTCATATGATGCATCAACAAACAAAGGTTTCTTACCTGATTCTTTCGAAGCTTTTGATTTGAGCTGATCTGTGAATGCTTCTATTAGGCGGTCCTTCATTGCTCCTTCCTCCATTGTCCTGATATGAGCTAGAATTTTCATTTCTGCTTCTTCCTCAGCAGATGCCATTAGGACTTTTTCTTTGGGAGCCTTTAGTCTTTCTTCATCCTCGCTGGAGCTGTACAAAATTTCAGAATCATCATCACAAAATATATGGCATGCGCATTCATCTGAGTTAGAACAAGAACATTCTGAAGATTCAGAATCAGTATATTGCCCTATGTTAACTTGGAATTCTTCTTCTGTACTACTAAAAGAATCAAGAGATGAATCTTCTAGTTGATGCTGCTGAGCTGCGATATGAAGATTTGGGCATTTTTCTGTAACATGATTCCTTGATTTACATCTTAAACAGAAGAATGGACTTGAATGTTCTTTTTTGACCTGTTTATATTTTTGGGCAGAAACACCTCTCTTTTTCCCTCTGTTGAGTTTTGATTCTTCTCCTTGGGGGCATCTTGAGGCTGTATGCCCCATCTGGCCACATAACTAGCAAGTAAGTTTGTTCCATTTCTCTTGCTTGGATGTGTGCAGATGGATATTAGAAGGATTGTAATAATGAGTTTTGGGGATGTACCTATAGTAGCCTTTTCTCTTATGGTTTTTATCCCTTGTGGGATATTTTCTCTTGTTTCTTGGGTAATACCTTTTATTTTTGTAGAAAGTCTCCTTGAATTCTCTTTTGGCCCTTTTCTTAGACTTTCTTCTTTTGACCAATGGGTCATCTATGGTTAGTCCATACTTGCTGCAGATGGACTTTCTATCTAGTAACCTGGACAATTTTTCCAATGACTTATTTACCTTTGAGCTGGTACAAAGACTGACAAGTGTCTTTGTAATATGGGAATAAATTTCTCCCCATGTGTAAGACTCAAAAGGTAACTGGAAAATGTCTTGCATTCTGATATAATCGACAAAACTAGACGGTAGAGCAGCAAGATATACCTGCTTCCAGAGCAGATTTTTAGAATCCTTTACCTCATAGATTCGCTGCACCCAATCTCTGTGAAAATCATCATACTGGGACATCTTGTGACATTTGAGGTTCATCAAAATGACCTCATTTTTATTGGCAATTTCTGTTTCACAACCACACCAATGCTCTAGAATCATAGATGTTAGGGCACCAATCATATTATTTGTCACTGTGCCATCTGGGTTATGAATGACATCTCCTTTTTCATCTTTAAGCACTTTTGCTTCCATATTTTCAACCAGTTTAGGAGAGGATTCAGTTTCCCACCATCTAAGAAGAGTACCTGTAAAACATTGGATTATAGTTCTGCAAGCTTCTACCTCTGTTTTTCCCCTGAGACACATGAGCTTGTATTCAGTATACATCATATCAATCATTTGTCGGATTTGGCCAATGCTCATGTTATCTATATTCCACTCTCTGTGGGAATCAGGAAAGAAAGTATGTGCTTCGGGCATTTTTCCCTTCCCTTCAATGTCAGGAGCAGAATACTTAGAAAATCTATGCTCAAGAGGCTCATAGATTGGAAGAATTTGTGTTTCTGCTTCTGGCTCTTTAAATAAAGAGGCAATAGTTATTTGTTCAGATTCTTCTTCTTTTGAAGAGATTTCTTTGGGGAATAATAGAGGGAACTTCTCTATCATTTTAGAAGAATGTTCAATCTTTATATTTCTCTTTATCAAGAAGGAGTTTGGAACTGGCTTTTCTGTTTTTGTAACCTGCATTCTTTCAAATTTTTCATTTAAGCCAGAAAGGAGTGTCTTAGTTGTGTCTATATGCCCAACTAAGTTCTCTCCTATTTCTTCAATTTTATTTAATGACTCTCTAGTGTAAGAACGAGTCATGATGGAATCAAACTGTATACTATTCAAACAATTATTTACATTATTGAATGAAGACTGTACAACATCAACTTGTTTCTTCACTTCTTCTGCTTTTGCCATATTCATCTCTAGACCTTTTAATGCAGTATTTGTCCAATTTATCTGTTCACTGGCCTTTTGGATCCTCCCATCAATCCCTAAGGCATTTTCATCTTTTTGGACTAAGGGAATGGCTTTGGCTGCATTTGACTTTTCTCCTAAGATTATTCCTCTATATGGGGGAAAAGTAGTAGGAGTTTCAACTATAGATCCATCAATTGCAGTCCATCCATGTTTATCAGGAATACTGCTAGAAGAAGCACCAGTTAAAACATTTATGGGGGCAATTTTGTCTTTCCATGAATAGAAGGATATTCACTCATTATTGTTCTCCATATAGTTTTTCCAATCTGTAGCCAACTTTCTTTTTTGATCTGGAGTGTATCCTTGATCAAATTCATCTGCTTGGGGATTTGTATACAAATCCCAATTCAGCATTTCTTTCATCCATTTTGCACTGATTTGTGACTTTGGGGATCCATCCATAAGTGTAAAAAACTTATGCATTTCCATGACTGCAGGTTTCTTACATTCAGAAGGGATTTGTTTGAATCTGCATTGTGGAATCAGTTCTGACTGTTCAAGTTTTCCCAATCCATACCTAGGCTTTGCCGGCCTCATTAAACAAATCATTTGAGTAAGCCTGGGATCTTCTTCTTCTATAGAATGGACCATAAGAACATGATCAGTATCAGGCTCAGGCTCATGTGGAAAAGGTATATCAGAACATTTGGGATTTGGGCATGAACTGCTGGAAGTGGATGGAGGAGCAGTGCTAGTGCGAGGATTATGATGCAGATGAATATCTTGTTCGGCTAAACTGAGAAGGTTTATGACATTTGTACAATCAGGACATTTTACTTCTAAAGAAGAAAAATTTACAAGCTGAGCTAATTCAAAAAGCTGCGAGTGATGGCAAGAAGAAAATGATGATGATGAACAGGCAGTATCAACAGTGGAAGGATCTCTGTAGTATTTGGATATTTTACAAGCAGTAACGATTACTTTTCGATCAATGGTTGATCTACGAGGAAACGATATGATGGCTTTAGAAGCATGTTCAGTGATGTTGGCAGATGTGATATTTCTGGGGATTTGTGGCCTGGAAAGATTAACAACCCAATGTTCAGGGAACTCCAGATTTTCCCATTTTATCAACTAATGTTCAACTTTTTGATTCTTTGGGTCAGTCTTGACTATTGCACTTGACTTGGAATCCCGGCTGGGAGTATGACGGATTGCTGGCCATAGAGTGTTAGTATGTCTAAGACAGGCTTTAGTCTGGATGGCTACATTGTCCCTTTTCTTTTTCATGTCAAATCCAGTAGTATGGATTTGCAGTTGTAGGATATCTTTGATAGTTTAATCAAAAGTATAAACAGAAAAGTTTGGATAACAATCAAAGTATACAGGGCCCTTAGACAAAGGGGCTACAATTCCACCAATTACAGAATCTGTGTACCTATTGTGCGTCAGATCTCTGACAGTAGCAAGCACAAATGTTTTTAATCCTTTGTGGACTAAAGGATTAATGCCAACTCTTATGCAACCAAGATGCAGATAATTTGTTTTCAACCTTTTTGCTTCTGCTTGTAAGACTCGAGGGTCTAGCAAAGGAATAGTCTGGATACTATCAGAATTCTCTTGAACTTGGCTAACAGACTCTTTAATACTAATCCTAGAGGCAGCAATTAAATGAAAAGGGGCTAAGTCACTATAGACTTCAGAGGGTGTAATATCTGGTAAAGCCCATCTGGCAGAAGGCTGAGACTCCTCATAAGTAACTTCGGCAGAATTCAAAGTCTTGCTAGAATTATTTTCAAACATTTCTTTAAGAGGATTTTCTTCTAGAGGAGGATCTTCTTCAAGTTCTCTGAATGAAACAGACTTTCTGAATGACTCCATTTTTCAAGATGAAATAGATCTGAGTACCAACCTTTAGAACTAGACGTTACTGGCTCTGATACCAATTTTCAGCAGGGGCTCCTGTCACGAGCTTGCTCTTTCTCTGTGTCTCTCAGTAATTCTCTGATAACCAACTCCTGGTGAACCAGTGGTGAACCTACTAAGATCTTTCACGTTCTGCGACCTTCACAACGACATCCACTCCTTAAACGGTCTTGACGTCCCTTCGATCCTTTGGCGAACTTCCTGCGAACTTCGGACGAAAGCACAGAGAATACCTCTACCACAACGGACTCATAGATTTGCACAATAGTACTCAATGACAAAATAGCATACTCATCTTATTTCAGAATGGAGAAAATCTTACAGAATGCTCACAGAGCTTTTACAGAGATTGATTCTATGCAGAAACAGACTAATCTTTCTTTTACCGGACTTTTCACAGCTTAATCATAAGCAAGTTACTACCGGATGCTTCTGGCAAGATATAGGCTCTGTCTTTGAATCAGACTTAACACCAAAAACTTGACTCTTCTAATGGTTCGGTCACTTTAGGTTCTTACCAGTGCCGAGCACACTGATACGCAGGCTTCTCGAACCAACTAAGGACTTTGAGTGATTACTCGTGTTGCAAGCAGATCAGACTAAATGTCCGCAGATGCAGAGCAGGAGATCACTCGACTCAAACACACACACACACAAGACTCCCTAAAATCCGATGCCCAACAAATGAGCCTTACCCTCCTTATATAGCAAAAGAACGGGGGACAAACATTACCGTTGGTTGGACGGAAAAGACTTCAGGAATCATTGATTTTCCAGTCTTTATCAAAGCGACGTCCGCACAAATATTCGGACCAGACCGAATAATTGCTTTCGGGTAACGCATGTGATATAGTCTGTAAAGTATATTCTTGTACTTAAAGTAAGACAGACTCATGACTATTTACACAGTGGATACTTTTTGAAAGAAAAGCCCACGAGAAAAGACTTAGAGGAGAATATTTACACTGTGAAGGCTTTTGAACAATAAAGCCCATGGGAACACTGATCACAATTAAGCCCTTGTGATTGGTACATATTCAGAATACAGTCAGGTTAGGGAATCTATCCCTTTTGTAAAGTAGATCATCACATGCCTTAGTATATATCCTTTGAACTATCATAGGCTTACCCAATATGACTTGGTGCTGAACTTTAGTTAAGACATACCACTCTAAATGATCTATCATATATTCTTGGAGAGAATAATTTATCATGTGAAAAGTATCCCATTCCTTGACTGTCATTTCTCTAACTGTGCTATAGATGTGATGATAGCGATCCCCAATGTTGTAATCAAACCATTTTTGACAGTGCCTTCTTTGATATCCTTCATGATATACTGGATCCATGGCTGTTCTACCCTATCCATTTAATATTTTAAATATGTTACTTTCAATTATTTCGAATCAAATTTAGTATAATATTCATTAAATATATGTATATGAAAAATGAAAAAAATTAAACATTTAGATTAAGCTATCAAATGTTATAATATTTAAAAACATGTGCGTTCCTCAATTTCATAGAGAGGATCTAATCAATGATCTACTTGAGCCCAGGTGGTAGGACTCCATTTATACATTTCATCTAGTCAAATGACCGATGTGTACCTAGGCAGAATCCATTATGAAAAGCCAATGTCTTAACCAAACTGAGTTTTCGAGTTTGCCATATTGAGGAAAAATGCTCCATATTGCGAACAAATTTTATTTTTTATTTCGAAAGCTAAACTTAACTCAATTTTTTTGTTATTTCGAAAGGTGACTAAACTTTTTCGAGTGCATGTTCCCTATCCTACGTCACTATTCCCATCAATGCCATTACTGTTGGGCGTTTCCTCAAAGGAAGCAACGCCGGTCCTGCAACTACTTCACATGGTAACATGGTAAACGTGACTGCCTAGCCCTACATTGTGATGCATACGCACATTGAGGCAGAAGCCTCGTCTCTATAAGCCACGGTCGAGTAGTTAAAAGCATCACAGTTACAGAAATCCTCTGTTTTGTTTCGTGGTTTTGTCTTTGTAATTTGCCTAGCTGCTTATGATACGGAACATCCTGCTGGACATGGGCAACAAATTGACAATATCGGCAATAAATTGACAATTTCATCGTCTAATCATTCCATGATTTCCTTTGAATTAACTGCCGATTTCGATTCTTTCCAAATACGTAGAGAATATAGAGAGTCCTAGGGACTTGCGATAAATGCGTTTTTCCCTTAATTGGTAAAATTTTTATCTAATTTCTAAAATTTTTCTAACATGGGAGAAATTTTTCACATCAAATTTTAATTATGAATTTTATACAACTTTAAAAAAATATCTCATATTAATAACCTTTGATATATTTTGAAATTTTAATTATGAATTTTATACAACTCTTAAAAAAAAAGTGATCTCATATTAATAACCTTTCATATATTTTGAAATTTTATACCCTTAAGCTTTTTTTGATTTCTAATTCGCTAAATATTCAGTAATCAAACAAATATGATCGCTGTCAAATAATTAATCACATCATGTCCGTCTGATAGCCATCACCCATTTTATACAACTTACAATTGGAAAACAATGGTAATTCCAACCACTGCCATTAATGCAGTAACTGGACACCTCTAGAGAATTCAGGAGGTGGCTTCTTCTAGAATTCTGCAGTCGCATTGACAAATGGATAAGCTTCCTGGAGAAGCCACCGCCCCACCGAACTCCAGAAGTTTCCTTGCTATGTATAAAAACATGTTTAAGCAATCGAATGAAAACAAGTTCTGTTCATGTTTTTAGCTGTGTGTGATCTCTGATTTGGTATGAAAGCAGGTGTGAGGTTGAGTCGTGAAGAGATGTGAGATAGCTCAGTGTGTGCTGGTAAAGAGCCGTGAGTGTGGGTGACAGAGTTCTGTTTTCTGGATCGTCGGGTTTTGAATCGCTGGCCTTCAAATTTGATTGGTGCTAAATTTCAGTTTTGCGCACTCAGGAGAAGCATAGGGAGGCTGCTGCAAGTGCCAACGGACGAGCCTCGGTGAAGAAGCAAAGTGCTGGTGTGGAAGAGTGGTTCATTGGAGGGAGCCGAACCGCTAAGAACATCTGTTCAAGTTGGAAAAGGCCGCCAATCTGTCGAGTCTGTGCAAGTGGGTGTTTGACTGTTTTCTGTCTATCAGTTACTTGTGTGATCACCTCAATTCTATGCCTTTGTAATACATTTCAATAAACAAATGATGATGACAGCTGGTTGTAGTCTGTTTAAAAAAAAAAAAAAGGAGAAAGAAAAAAAGGAGAGGTAGCATACATATTATCCAATAAATTTTATGAGTTATGCTTGAGGGCTTATATTTGTGAAAATTAGTAATCTCTTTCTGGTGATTTGTATGGTGAAAATAAGTAACATGGCTAATGCATTGGCAGAATCTTATTTATCTGACCTTAAAAATTTAGATGGTGAAAAATATGCAAATTGGAAGTTTAAGTTGCAGACTTTGATGGTAGGAAACAATATATGGGCGATTGTGTCTAGAGCTGAAGTTAAGCCAGTGTCCCCTCAAGCCATAGATGTTGCAATTCAAGATTGGGAGCGATGGGAAAACAAATCAAAGGTGCTTCTACGGATGATGGTTAAGGACAACATTATTCCACATATTAGAGAGTGCAAAACATCCAAGGAGACATGGGACACTCTCAAAAATTTGTATGAGACGAAGACTACAAATCGAATATTGTATTTAAGGAGTAAGCTTCTTTCAATTAAGATGGAAGAAAATGAAAGTGTTAGTGATTTTATTTCTAGAATTAAAGATCTAAAGGATAAATTAGGTGATTTTATTTCTAGAATTAAAGATCTAAAGGATAAATTAGGTGACATTGGTGAATTAATATCTAGTATATACTTGGTTACTGTGACTTTAAATGGAATGCTTGATGAATATCAAATGTTTATAACTGGTCTTTCAACTAGAGAGAAGGCTCATACTTTTGATGAGTTGGTAGGTATACTTATGTAGGAAGAAGAGCGAAGCCTTAAACATAAATCTCTTAATTCATATTTGCCATTGATGGCCAAAAGGAAGCAGTCCTTCAAAGGCAAATAGTGGGAGAAAAATAAAGGCAAAAAAGCCACAGGTAAAATCATCTCAATGTACCCTTTTACCAAGGACAAATGCAAATCAAGTAGAGATGATGTGTGTTGTTACTGTGGAAAACCTGGTAATTTTGCTAAGAATTGCATAAAAGGGAGGTTTGATCAATTTAAACAAAGAAGTCATTCAGGAAATTATGTTGATAGAGATGGAGCAATTAGTCAAGATGTTAGCAATCTTAAATTGTTTGTGTCCAATGCTGCTTTATCAGCAGAAATTGATGATGATAATGCGTGGTTTATAGATTCTGGTGCATCAATCCATATGTCATGCAAAAGAGATTGGTTTGATACTTATCATGAGATTAATAATGGTGGACACATCTATTTAGGAGATAATAGATCACATGAAATTAAAGGATATGGTAATATAAGTGTTATGATGCCTAATGGACAAGAAAAAAAAATTTAAAATGTGGTGTATGTTCTTGGATTAAAGAAGAACATAATTTCAGTCTCTACTATCATAGATCAACATTTAAAATTTGAATTTGTGAAATCCAATTGTCTAGTAAAGGATGTGGAGGACAACTACAAGGTTGTTGCAAAAGGAATGAGAGTTGGAGGCTTATAGAAGTTGGATGTAATGAAGAATGGGCATCAAGCTTTGGCATCAACAGGCATGTCAACTATAGAGTTTTGGCATCAAAGGTATGGACACTTAAATCATAATGACCTAATGTTGCTATAAAAGACACTGATGGTAGAAGGTCTTCCAATTATTAAGGGTGAACACTTTGAATGTGAAGGTTGTGCACTAGTAAAAAAACATAGGGAAGAATTTCCTGTGTATAACAATAGAAGAAAACATTAAATACTTGAACTAGTGCATACTGATGTATGTGGTCCAATGCAAAGTAAGTCACTTGGTGGATCATATTACTTCCTTATATTTATTGATGATAGCACTAAATACACCTGGGTATACTTTATAAGAAACAAAAGTGACGTGTTTGAATTCTTTAAAGAATTGAAGAATGTGGTTGAAAAGCAAACATGAAAGAACATTAAATTCTTCGATCATATAAAGGTGGTGAATAAAATTCAGGAGTTTTTATCAAATATTGCAAAGAAAATGGAATTATGCAACAATTTACAGTGCCACATACACCTCAAAAAAATGGAGTAGCTGAAGGAAAGAATAGAACATTAGTTGAATGTGCTCGAAGTATGTTAAAAAGTAAAGGACTTTCTAATAGTTTTTGGGGTGAAGCCATTAATACAACTATATATCTTAAAAATAGAAGCCCTACTAAGTATCTTCAGCACAAAACACCATTTGAAGCATTGTATGGTTTTAAACCTAAAGCTAGTCATTTAAGGAAATTTGGATGCAAGGCCTTTGCTCATATTCCTAAAGAAGATAGGAGAAGGTTAGATGCCAAAGCTATCAAATGTATTTTTATTGGATATTGCACTAATCAAAAAGAATATAAAATGTATGATCCAAGTACTCAGAAGGTCTTTGCAAGTAGAGATGTTATATTTCATGAGCATGTAAATAAAAAAATACTAGAAGATGAACATAAATCATGGCAGTCTTATGAAAGCTTTAAGGAAGAAGAAGTTACTCAAGAACAAGAACACATGGACATTCCAAAAGACACATCAACAAATCAAAGTCCATAAAGAAGTGATGAAGGCACTCCACAGAGAAGAAAAGGAGAAGGTAATCCACAAGTAATGAACCTCTAATAAGGTCAACACGAAATATTCAAGCCCCCATCAGGTATAAAGATTATGCCTTAATGTCTCAAGTAATGACTGTTTTTGAGCCCTTAAATTATGAAGAAGCCAGAAATCATAAAGAATGGAAGGAAGCTATGAAAGAAGAATATGACTCTATAATGAAAAATGAAACTTGGGAATTAACAAAATTACCTAAAAATAAAGTCCCTGTAGGATCAAAATGGTTGTACAAGACAACATTTAATGCAGATGGTAGCATAGACAAGTATAAGGCAAGATTGGTTGCAAAAGGTTATTCACAAAAAGAAGGTATAGATTATGAAGATACCATTTCTCTAGTTGCAAAAATGAATACAATCAGAATAATCATAGCATTGGCAACTAAATATGATTGGAAGCTACATCAATTAGATGTAAGGTCATCTTTTCTAAATGGTGATTTAAAAGAAGAGATTTATCTTGTTCAACCAGAAGGATTTGTAAAGAAAGGTCAAGAACATCTTGTATGCAAGTTAAAAAGGGCCTTATATGGACTAAAATAGGCCCCCAGATATTGGTATGATAAAATCGACAAATTCTTATTTCAGCAAGGATTTAAAAGGATTAAAAATGATCCTAATTTGTATGTCAAGATAGATAGAAATGGGGATATAGTATTACTTTCTATATATGTTGATGATCTAATAATAACAGGGAGTGTTGACAAATTAATTACAGATATAAAAGTGAAGTTATGATAGGAATTTTAGATGAAGGATCTTGGTGAGATGCACTATTTTCTAGGTCTTGAAGTATGGAGAAATGATGGAAGAACCTTAATTACGCAAAGAAAATATACAAATGAAGTACTAAAGAGATTTCATATGCATGAATGTAAAGCAGTGAGTACTCCATTAGAAGAAAATATCAAATTAAGAAGTGATGATGGAACAAAAGAGGTGAATGGAACATTGTATCGATAATTAGTGGGAAGTTTGAATTATCTCACTACCACCAGACCAAACATTGCTTATGTAGTAAGCATGCTTAGTCAATTCATGGCTAAGCCTCATGAAAGCCATTGGATAGCTGCAAAGAGGGTACTTCAATATTTAAAGGGAACTATCAATTTTGGTATTGAATATACTAATGCTTGTAATGTTGAATTGACAGGTCATTCTGATTTTGACTGGGCTGGAAATCCAGATGACAGGAAATCCACCACTAGATATGTCTTCAATAAAGGATCGAGAGCTATATCATGGAGTAGTAAGAAATAGGAAACAATTTCAATGTCATCAACTGAAGCAAAATATAAAGCATTATGTAGTGGCACCTGTGAAGCTATATGGCTCAGAAGAATACTTGAAGATGTTGGTGAAGGTCAACAAAAACCTACAGTAGTTAGATGTGACAATAAAAGCACCATCAAACTAGGGAACAATCCTGTATGTCATGCACGGTCAAAGCATATAGACACACGGTATCATTTTGTAAGAGAAAAGGTCCAATCAAAAGAAATTTCTCTAATGTATTGTAATACAAATGAGAATGTAGCTGACATATTCACTAAGCCTCTTGGGAAGGCAAAATTTAAGTTTTATAGAAGTAAGTTATGTGTTGTAGAAAATCAAGACTATATTGTAAGCCTAGCTGAGACTTAGACCAGCAGGCACGACAGTTAAGAGTATGTTTACAGTGTGTTGCATAGTGTGCTAGAGTATATGGTTGGAATTAATGGGGAGTATTGGAAAACAATGGTAATTCCAACCACTGCTATTAATGCAGTAGTTGGACACCTCTAGATAATTCAGCAGATAGCTTCTTCTAGAATTTGGTGGTTGCATTGACAAATGGATAAGCTTCCTGGAGAAGCCACCACCCCACCGAACTCTGGAAGTTTCCTTGCTATGTGTAAAAACCTGTTCAAGCGATCAAATGAAAACAAGTTCTGTTCACGTTTTTAACTGTGTGTGATCTCTGATTCTTACATTAGCTGATGTCATATTAACAATAGATTATGCCTTTTTGTTTTCTATTTTATACAAATTACAATAGATGATGTCATATTAACAACTGATTATGCCTTTTTGTTTTCTTGTTTGTTTGTTGGTTAGAAATGTATTAAATTTCTAGGAGAACATTATCGGACATAAGCAGAAGGATTTCTATCCAAACAAAATCAACCGGATCTTTTGAAAGAATACGAAATACATGTTGGGACCATATAATTTCATGGTAGCTAAAGAAATTTGTACAATGTAAATTAGATAAAACAATTTGGAACCATAAAATTTAAATTTAAAAAAAATGAAAATATATATCTGTCCTCTCTCTCCAACATGGCTTCCATGTATTTCAAACCATAAAATTTAAATGAGTAGGTGGGAGAGGTAGTCCATGCATAGTTGAACAATATTAAAATAGAATAAGCAAATTTGAATTCCAAGGTCGAGATGTCGAGTAGATCTGTGATTGTAGAATTGAGAAGGGAGTTGAATTCATTATTCCCAAGCCGAATGTGGTTTGAGTTTCTGTGATTGTAGAATCAAGAAGGGAGTTGAATTCACTATTGTCAAGCCGAATGTGGTCTGGGTTTGCTTTAGCATTTCATGTAGTTTGTCGATTGCCTTAATCTACAAATTTACTATCTCTTCAACCAAGGCTTATTTTTGCGTGTAGCTCCCAAGTTGAAGGGCCCCACTTTACCCATCGTTGTAGTTTTATGATAAGACATTTGCTAGGAGTAGTTTAAAGAAACTAAAGAGTAGCTTCAATAATAATAGAAATTTTGGTAAAATGATCATAAAATGGTAATTTTTTTTTTAAATATAGGGTACCATTGTCAAACTTAAGATTTTAGGTACTCAGGGTTCTTTTTGGTGTTGAATTTATTTCTACCCTTAAAAAAGATTCAAACACTCCAACATTTTAATTTTTTGAATTTTTTTACCCAATTCTAAAAAAAATCTGCCATCCAGACGAAGTTCTTCATGTGACTTCGGTAGACAATGCACTAAACCCGAATAACTGGAGGTTGCAATGCCTAGGGATTCTCCTGATTTAAAAAATAAAAAACTTTTACTACTAGACCCAAATAATTGGAGGTTGCAATCTACGTGTCACATGCGTTGCTTTTAATCCTTTATCTCTTTATCTTATAGCTTCAATGAAAAATATGAGTGTATCTTTTATATGTGTGTGTGTGTGTGTGTAGATATATAAGTATACTACAATTATATCTACCCACCTTGGCTTAGTTATGTCATGGCTAAGCATCCAATTCTATTTCTATGTTTCTGTGATGATATTCCTAAGACCAAATCTATGGTCATGTAATGCTCTTACATATAATAAGAAATACTCCTCTCATTGAATACCACCATTGGGTGCTCCATAAACCCAAGGCTCACTTATTTGGTGCTCTTTAAAAATAAATTCAGGCTTAGATCCATTACCCCAATTGGCACCTTATCTTAGGTGGCCTCCTAACTGCTCAAAGTTCGACCTAATTCGTGCTGACATTTTATGTTAAATTAATATATGTTTTTTATTTCTCAGTTAAATTTTTTCACACTACCCCCACTTGGCTTGGTACGTTGATCATGTCACGCCCATGTGACTATCGCTTTAGGAAACGTTTGAATGATACCACACCCTTTCCATTTGTAGGCGCATGCCCGCTATGGTAAGAATAAACGATAGTGATCCATGGCACAAAATGAATGGGGATGCCTCAAACATGTAATCCCTAAGATGGTTTACCCTTCCATCTCTGAGATTCTTGTAGTTTTTGTTCATAGGAAGCATGACTGCCACTGCCATAGTCTTGTGCCTTTAGACCTAGCAACCTGCTCTTTTTGTGAATGAAGGTTTCGTTCTAAGCTGAGAAAATTCATTTGACCACTGGTTCAACTACAACAATATCAAAAAAGGAAGATTTATGCAGATATGGAGACTCTGTGAGATGGAAAGGCCTCTATTCGGCTAAATCTATTATTTAATTCTTTCTTTGTAGCAAGGAATTACAATAAACATTAAGACCCAGTTCACATTTAAAGTTTAAGTCTATTTTATTTCTCCACGTATTGTTCTAGCCGTCATGTGTTTGGCTTTTGGTTTAGTGATGAATGTGTTTGATGGTTTTTCTCCAATTTTTCTCGTGAAAGATTCTCTACAAGACTCTCTCATTTCCTCCCAATCGATATTCCTAAATTGGCAAGTTTTTGTAGTTACATTTTCTTGCCTCTTTTCTTACAGATTTAGATGCAACCCTTTACACCCTGAGTACCTCCGAGGAAGATTGGCATTACATCCTCACCTAATTTTTAATCATCCCTTGCATGTCAGTGTCGTCCTCCAATGCTTTGACAGATCAAAGAAGTGTTTCTTTTGTAGATGTATTATGTATGAAGTCTGAATTACTGCAAATTATATTGAAGTTTATCGATAATGTGTTCATTGTAACATCTATGCTCGATTGGCGGTATAAGAACAACATTTTGGAAGGAGTGTTCCTATATAAGGAATATTATTATTGCATACACTATGGATTTCTCCTTTACTTTTTGAGTCTTAATTAAGATGATTAATTCTCGAAAGTCCCTAATTGAGTTCCTGATTATTGCATACACTATGGATTTCTCCTTTACGTTTTGAGTCTTAATTAAGGCGATTAAATCTCCAAAGTCCCTAATTGAACTGGAAGTATTGCAGCTCCAGGGAAGGAGCCTGTAGAATTTTGTTATTTCGGGCTTGTCACATTAACAACACTCCTAGGTCATTTGTTGTGATTATTTACTATTAATTTTCTGGGGTTTGACACCGCACCGTTGTTCTCATCTATAGTCAAATGTTTCCATTTAGTTTATGCTGGTATTATTGATTAGAATTGTTTACATTGAGTTAGATTTCCATTTGCTACAGTTCCGATTCCACTTCTTGGATTTCATTTATCATCGTTCTACTTTCTGTGCGAATTGGACTCTGACATTATGCCATGTTTTGAAACAATGCAGTTAGAGTTTTATATTTCAATTCACTAAATGTTTTATGAGTTGTTTAAATAGAAAAAAAATATGCCACTTAATGAGTCGCTGCCTTCTCCTGTTATAGGTTGTTACAAATTGATCCTAGATACTCCCTTTTTTTTTTCTCTATGGTTAGTTAATCAAAGTGTTATTTGGTTGTACACTATTTTACCACCAAACTCCTTCCACGCTTAAACATTTCACGTGCTCAAAAGGCTTAGTGATTATGATAGATGGAGATTATGGATTCCTAGAGATGAGTTAAGGCCTTAAGGTAATGTAACATATAACACAAAACTTACAATACGAGCCCTCACCTTGGCAGGAAAAATACCCAGTTTCCCTTACCCACAACAGTATCAGGTGCATCATATGTCGCATCAATTGATTATGGAAATATGATCCTTTTCCCAACTATCAAATGATTGTACTATAGTATGTAGGTGAAGATAGGACACCATCTTCTTACACCCAACTATGATCTCTTCCTTTGCTTTGTTACCGAATACAATAAAAAATACCATGATTTTGACTCTGCATTTTCGAGGCTTTCTTTGCCTAGGGTAATTCGTGAGTTGTTTCATGGAGACCAACCCATAGCTGGGTAAATCCCTACTTGTTTAATCCCCAAATATGAGAATGGAACTCATTGTATTTACATCTATTTAGAGTGATACTAGTTATAACATGACCATCCCCAACTTTTAACTAGAGCGTAGCTATGTAGCCAATGCTTCCCCCATTTATCATTTAGTGTTGTTTTTTCTTAAACACCCTTGGTAATAGAGTCTAACAGTATATATATAATGTATCTGGTTCATCTTGGTTGAATACATACAACAACAACTCAATTGGTAACTCATACATTTCGGTGCCATTTTCCTCCCACATGCAGATGCAGATGTTTCAATCTAGATTCCCCATTTAGGTTTTATAAATCACACTTTGTTGACGCTCTAATTTATGCTACCCATACCTAAGTATGTCCCCTATTACTTAATTTATAGCCTCTGATAATCTTTATAATAAATTTACAAATATATGGCATCAAATTATCATCACCGTGGACAATAAGCTATAAACCATGGAACACCAATGAGAATGAAAAAATGCTTTTTATTCTTAAGTTGCTAAATAATCTTTAACGGTTCTAAGTGTAGCTTACTCAAATATATATTTCTTACCTTGTCTCCCTAGCTCTGTAGAGAGATGTTTCCTCTATTCGACTGACAATGATTTGTTACCTCTATTTCATTGGCAATAATCTGTTAATTCACGCAATCAATTAACAACTCCTATGTTTGTATCAATCACCATTTACTTTTAAACATGCATACCTTGGTTCCCACAACTTTTCTATGATATAATATTGACAGAGTTGGCAGAATCAATACACCTAAAAAATTTCTAGATTATACAGAATTATCAAAACTAAACCACTATTTTATACCTACCATACAATTTCAAAAATTCAAAATATCAAACTATTTTTAGACTATATTTTAGAAATGATCATGCACAAATGATCTAACTAGGATCATTGAGGTTAGATGGTACTTAAGAAGCACACTCACCATCCGACCACAAACTGTGCTTCGAGTTCTCCCCAAGGCTAGAGTACTTGCCTAGAAATCAACAACCTCTTGTTCATCCCTTCAATGGGCATTTAATTCCCTTCTTTCATGATAAGGTTTCCTTTAGTGGCATCCCACTTTTGTGGATCTTTTCATTCACTTGCCTAGAATTTTCCCATAAAATCATGTATTTCTCTCCGGCAATGCTTTTATGTTTTTTTTTTCCAAGCTTAGCATCTTTCTCCAGCGAAGCAACCCAATGGATTTTTCTCTCCCATCCATAAAGCTTATCTAGAATTCTCTCATGAAAGAATTTTCCAATCTCATTTACAAATGATTTTTTTTTTTTTTTTTCTTCGGGAAGTATCTCATATTCGAGTGTTTCTTCCCAATTACTTCCGACCCCTCTACTTATTTACTAATTCAAATTATTTATTTACATAAACATATCCATGTTTTTCATTACCTTTTTCCACTATACCTACTAGTACAATTTAAACTTAAAAAGGAAATGATTACATCAATGGAGGGCTATTACATTCTCCCCCCCTTTAATTCACATCGTCCTTGGTGTGCATTTCTTGGTCACTTCTCTCATACTGAGTATTGGGGACACATTCTGTAATTTACCTTCTCATTCCAAGGTAACCAATTCGATAGTACAATGTTTCCAAATCTAGGATACAAAGGAGTTCTGCCAGTAAGTCTCCCTGGATCACTACCTGTAGAATTTGTTCCAATCAATTATGTGAGAGCGATTACATAGATATTTATGAAAAACACTATGAAGTTTTAGTATAACGGGATAATGTTAGTTAACAAGCTACAGGTTCAAGTTTGCCCGCAATGGGTCCATGTTCCCCCACCTAAATTTACTTGTGTTGCTAGTAGCAGAAAAGAAAATGCCTCCTTTTCTAGTATATATGTATGAATGCCAAGAACTTTCTCCCTGTATTTCTCATGTAACCATACTTTTATCCACATGCATTCAAATAATGTTAGTAACTTTAATATAGTCTCACAATATTGTCATGGATTCTTTTCTTTTCATTCTTTTTTATTTATAGTGATATCCAATGTCACGAATATGATCTATTGTGGAATTGAGATCATAAATTTCCAACCTTTCCTTTCATAGTATTTACATAGAATTTGTAGTAATTGCTAGTCGATTTTCAATAGTTCATTTTATGTTGTGGGTTTAATAGCTTTGCATCCACCCACATCTATTATGTGGATTCCATTGTAAGATAACTTACTTCCACCAATACTATTCTCAAAATGGACTCAACCAACTTCAATGTAGTTATTTTGTTGCATATCTCCATACTCGTTTATATCACGATGAAGGTATATGGACACTATTAACCTAGATACTTAATGGGTATCTGAATATACTTAATCTTCATGGTTAATTATAACAATTATTTGCTCTACGTGTAGCCATGAAACTTCCAACTTTTCGTAATACATTCACACCATTGTTCTTATCAATTCCAACCATCATCATTCTTATTAATTCTTATGTATATATATTTTCATTTACCAGTGAAAGTTATGTTTAAAATTTTCCTAGCACTACTGGGTCATACCATTTTGCCTAGTTGAATAGGTTACTCTAGTTCTTCCCTATCCACTTTCATCATTCATCATTACACTTAAGAACCTCATAGTCGTTTTTTAAATTTCACAATCTTCCAATCTTGAAAGTTTGAAATGGATTCCAAATAATGAGTTCTAATCCCACAAATTTTTTGTGACCAGTTTCCTAAATTTGACTTCCAAACAAGGATTCTTTCATAATTTATGCGTTGGTAAATTTTTACCAATATTAGGTTGATAATTTTTGTATTTCTTCCATATTAATTCCTAGTTAGTTTCTTTGGTATCAATATTACAATTTATAGCATATATATTCTGTATCCATTAAGTGTTTCATGTATGTCATCATTCACATTACTCAATCCATTTTCATGGTTATCATATTTCATATACACTTCTTGAAGGAAAACATTTTTCCACAATCCTTTATTAGATAACTTGGATCCCAACATCTATTACTTACGAGTCTTTTTACTACTCTTTTTGAATACAAACTAAAAATAACTACTGTTTAATAAACCATGACCTCCATAGTTCTGTGTTTTACAGTTTTTTGGAGGAAATTCAATTTGGTATTTTAGTTATAAGTTGAGATTCAACCCGAATGAAACCCTCCTTAATCCTTAGTCGTGTATCCACAATCCTTCCTTATTAATGCTTATCTGTTGGTGTATTAAGTACCAAAGAACATACGTTCCATGCATTTCATCTATTTTAGACTAAGGTGTAGGCATATTTTTCCTATCCCTTTTATCTACCTAACATAGATGTCCCTTTTGATCAAAATCATAATCGTTTCACAACAATAACAATATGGGGACTAGATGGGCACAACAATAAAAATAAGGGGGCAACACTAATAAAATTGAGGGAATACACTAGTATTATAGGGACCTAACATGCCCCTCTGCAAAAAAAATTTGCTCGAACGCGTGAGTAGTTTTTAATGATGCTGTATAAAATTCTCATCCTTCCATGTGGAATCTTCTGCGGGTAAGCTCTTCGATTTGATGAGATACTATGAAATTGATCGATTTTGTAGTTGTCAAGTACTTGCTTCTGTGACTTCTTTAGGTTCCAATATGATTTTTTGTTCATCGTCAAGTTCTGGAAATATGTTTTGAACTCAGAGATTGTCACCTATAACCTTCTCTAAACATGAAACATGGAAAACTAGGTGCACTCGGGAAGATGTAAGAAGCTCCTATTTGTATGACATAGTACCAATCTTTTGCAACACCTTGTAAGGACCATAATACTTTCGTGATAGTTTATTAGCCTTCTTAGCTTTCTTGAGGGACATTTGTTTGTATGCTTGTAGTTGGAAAAATACCAAGTCTCATACATCAAAACTTCTTTTCATGCAATGTTGATTTACTTGTTGTTTCATTCTATTCTTCGCCCAAGTGAGGTTATCCTTTAAGAGTTGGAGAACTTCTGGTTGATGCTTGATGTGATACTCCACTGCTTGGACCTTAGAATTTTCTCTTAAAGGTGATGTGCTGGACGGTGGATGATATCCATAAAGTGCCATAAATGGGGTCCTTTTTGCTGTAGTACAGAAGGAAGTATTATACCACCATTCTGCCAGAGGTAACCACTTGACCCATTGTGTATGTTTATCAGATACAAAGAAATGAAGATATCCTTCCAAACATTTGTTCACTATCTTATTTTTCCCATCCGATTGAGGATTATAAGATGAGCTATGTTTTAATTGAGTACCCAGACAAGAAAATAATGTCTAGGTTTCTATGTAGATTTTGAACTATTTCTATAAATGCAGTAGAAACTATACTGGTTTTAAACGGATGAGATAATGCACAAAAGTGTTCATACTTGGTAAATTTATCAAGCACCACCATGATGCCACTCTTTCCTTCAGAGTTGGGTAAACCTATGATAAAATCCATTGAAACCTCTTAGAAACATTGACTTGGAATGGATAAAGGTTGTAACAAACCTAGGTCTTAATTGTCTCAAATTTATTTTGTTGAAAAACCAAACATTTTGCCACAAACTTTTGAATATTAGATTTAAGGCCATCCCAAAAGGATTACTTCTTAACCATGTGGTAAGTTTTTAAAAATCTTGAGTTCCCTCCTAAGGGAGAGATGTACAATTCCAGAAGAATATTTTGTTTTAGTTGTAAATTATTACAAAGGTATAAGGGATCTTTGTACCATAATGAATCATTATTCCAACTAAATATATTAGATGCACTAGGATCTTCCTATGACTTTTGAATGAGTGAACACATTTCTTCATCATTCATCCCTTGCTTCGGTTATCCAATACGGTTGGATAATAGAAATCACACAAAGTGATGTTTTCACATCCTCATCCTTTCCTGAGACTGCATCTGCAATAACATTTTGTTTCCCTTTTTTTAGATGATTTCAAATTCATAACCCAACATCTTTGTGATTAATATTTGTCGCCCTTCTAAAGGTAATCATTGTTCTAAAAAGTATTTAAGACTATCATGGTCTGTTTTTAACTTGAAGTGTCTTCCCATTAGGTAAGGTTGCCATTTATTAAGTGCATGTCGTATTTCCAACCTTTCTTTCTCATAAATAGCTTTGTGTAAATACTTTCCATTGATTGGAAAGCTTTCAAAAGCAATGGGTCTTCCTTCTTGCATTAAAAGAACACTAGTTCCATTTCCTGAGGCATCACATTCCACAATAAAGTTTTTTGTTAAGTCTACCATTGCTAAGACCGATGCTTGGCACATTGCCTGTTTAATATGCTCAAAGGATTTACTTGCTTCTGGAGTCTGTTGTGGTAAAACACAACCCCCCATTTTTGGTTTGTTCACTTCAAATAATGGGGACCCTTTCTATAATTTTTTTGGCTAAACACATTTTAGGATTTTTATTTAGTTGATTATCCTGCGCGATTGCTAATCTTTCATTTTCTTTGGATTCTTGTTTTGATTGCTTTGTTAAAATAAATTTTTAATAAACTTCCCATTGATGCTTGTTTTACCTCATTTGGACAACTGGTTCGTAAATGACACTCTAATGAAATCTAATTATTTATGTCGCCTCTGTTAAAAATGCATAAAATGTAAATATTCCATTTCTGTAAATAAATTAGTTCAATAATGCATTTATTTTAAATATTAACCCCTAGTTAGTTCTTACTAACATTTTTTATTTTAACTTATACAGCCATATCATGAAGCATCGGGATTTTAGAAATTTACTCCAATTTCCAAATAAACTACTAATCTCGAAAAATCAAAATGTCAAAATGGCTGTAGTTTAAATAGTCAAATTAGGCTTTAGAAAATTTCATAACTAAACTAGACATCATTATTTTAAAACCAAAAAAAAAAATAAACAATATACAACAAAAAATATAAATAATAATTTTTTATACAATCAACAGATCGCATCGGGAAACCTGAAATGAAATATGTTTAGAAAACCCCGATATGTACCATCCTTCTGATTTGTTGATTGCAAAAACATGAAAGTAGCATAAGTATCATTGCGAAACTTCATAATTCATTTGTTTGAAATATTAAAATATAAATAATAATAATCATAATACTAATGAGATATGTCCCTCACATCCGAGGTCCTTAATTGATACAACCTCGACTCAACCGTTTATGCAATGCGATATGGAGTTAAACCATCTGTGCGATGCGATAATAAGTCAAACCCTGACTTTTAATTTAAACTCATTCTCACATTGGTTACCTTGAATTGATTTAAATTCATGGTTAAGTACATTACCGTATGAGCGAAGTGTTAGTGTGAATGTTATGGTGATGATAGTTTTAGCTTAAACATTTAATATATTAAATATTAAATTAAATTAATTAATTAATATATAAAATTTAATTAATTTAATTAAATTAAAATTTAATTATTATTTAGATAATATTAATTAGTTTATATATAGTTAATTATATTAATTAGTTAGGTTAATTAATAACAATTTAATAAATAATTGGTTTAGTTTATGATTAATAATTAAATTAGAATTAATTAAAGACTAATTTAGGATTAGATTTTTAATTAAAATTCTGACTTTTAGCCCAACATCAGAATTTCCAGATTTATGCCAGATTTGACTCATCAACTTTAGAAGTTCATAGGTTGAGTTTTACTTGGCCAAATGAGGCCCACGACGGCTCATTGGAAAGATAAAATCAAGGAGAACATTCAAGGAGAACATTTCTGAGGAGGCTTCACTAACAGATTTAGTCATTTATTGGGTCAAAAATCAGGCAGTATATCAAGCTCCGATTTTTGAAAACAAAATCAATTTTCTGAGTTTTATTTTCTTCATTTTCATTTGCCCAAGCCTCTTCTAATTGTAGATCTACTCATCAATAATATCCTTGGCCAATTAAACCATTCAAGACATCAATAGAGAGCTTATATTTTATTTTCAATTATTTATTTAAATATAATTTGATTAGATTTATTTTAATGCCAGAAATGATATTTTGATTTTATTGATTGCATCCTAATTTATTTTGACTTCTTTTTGCAAGAAAATAGTAGAAGAGATATGGAGAAAATATCTTAATTAATAAGAATGCTCCAACAATTAAAGAAATTGGAATTTTGAGCAAATAAAAGTGTTTGGGTAGACTTTTCTTCAACAAACATTCATCTCAAGAATTCCTTTCCAAATATTATAAATAGCAGATTGCAGAATGTAATAAAGGGTTGCTCTTCTCTGCAATCCTAGAATTCTAAAAGCACTTTTGTAATAGGGATTTAGAGTTGTAGGTGGGAGGAGTGGAATCTCAGATCTGGGGATTATTGAGGTTTTTCTTCTACATTTTGAGTTATCTATAACGAACAGAGTTTGCACTTTTGTAGCTATAGTTTTGAAAGCAGAAGCTCGGACATTATAAAGAACTATTAAAGACTGAAGCTGAAGAAATGGATTTAATAAATTGGTATTTCAAATACTATTATTTTAAATGCTAGTTTCATTTATGATAACAAGAATTGTGTCAATTTACTTACATATTTGTGCACTTTTGTCGGTATGGGTAATTTTCCTTTATTTTATGTTGTTATTTATCTCTACTCTTATGGGCTGAATTATAATTTCTGAGTAACTATTTACTCATAAATTTGTCTTTTGATATTAGATGAATAAATAGTGATATGTTTTGAACTTCTTCCGCATATTATTATTTAAAAATTCAAATTACTAATTAAATGATCAAGATCATCCTAAGAACTTCTCCCTGAGTGTTATTGATTGATTATTTCAATTAAAAGGTCTCAATAGGATATGTTTTGATATCCATAATGTCAGTTAATTGAACTACTTCATTAACATGATATTTATTAGAAACAAGACATATTTCAATCGCAATATTATAAATACTTGCTCTTGGTTGGGTTAGATTTATATCTGCCTAATTGAGATAAGATTAAGATAGTTTCTTTTGCTTGCATCTTAGAACAAGTTTGCATTTAGATTAATTTATACATTCTTTTAGGTCCTCTTCCCAAAGAGGCAAGACTTTAATAGTGGATTGGCTCAGCCCTCAATCAACTTAAGGATCACTTTCTTCCCTGATCAGCAAGAGGGTTGATCTGACGTCTCTTCTCCATTGGTGAATGAAATTCATTTTTTAAAGCCATTGGAGATTGAGAGAAGGTAACTGTACCTAGTTGAACCCGTCGGAACCACCATTCCAAACGGAAAATGAGCTGCTTTAAGGTCTAGACCAGATGGTTATCCCCCATGTTGTTGCAGCGATTTTTGAGGCCTCGACATAATGACGCTAGAAGGAGGGCCTGAAACTTGTTTTCTTTTGGATTCTTTTAAATTTTAACATTTTATTTAATCATGATGGCTCTTCTTTAACTTCCAATTTGGAGTTGTATCCATGGATGTGCATCTTCTAATACTCCACTCGAAGTGGTAAGACTCTTGTCTCAGGAAAAGTTTAATGGTGAGAGAAATTCTTCCGCTTTTAATCATGTCTTTCAATTTATTCAAAAGGTTTCAAATTATGATTTTTAAGGAAATGATGAAGGTATTTTATGCAGAATTTTTACTCTCACATTTGCAGTAAAAGCCAGAAACTGGTGTAGAACTCTCCTAGTTGCCTCAATTCATGGCTGGGATCAATTTGTTACAATTTTCGTTTGTAATTTTGACTGCTATGATTATGATCAGGTATGTGATGAAATTGAATATCTACAAAAAGAAAATGAGCCCGTTAGAGATTTTAATATTCGATTTTATTTGAATTGTTTAAAATTCAAAATCGAAGATAAACCTATAAAAGAAGAATCACTAAATTGGTTTGAATATATTTGCTCTCTTTCTCCCATTCCCAACCCATCTAAAATTAGTTCAAGCTTTGTTCCATCCCCTTCTAACATAAATAAGAATTCCAATTTGGATGTGCAAATAAATTGTGATGAAATGGTTTCACAAAGCTTGGAGAATATTTCTAATGAAATGCAAGAAGACAACAAAAAACAATTTTGGAGAAAGAGCCACCTTGAAATCTGAAAGCTACTTTGAGGTAAATTTAGAAAATCAAATTGGAAAACAGCAAGTGCAAGCAACAATGAAAGAAAATAATAAAATGCAAACTGCTGTACAAATTTTTGAATTTTTCCATGATGAACATATGTCGAAATCAAAGTAACAAAGCAGCCTTCTTCAAGAAAGTGTGAGCACACAAAGGAATGATTTAGAATCTGAAATTTACAATGAGCATAATGTACAAGAATTCTCAAACAGAGACATTTTTAAATGCATTATTTCAGATTCACATTTTTCCCTTTATCCTGATATTTTTAATGATGGTAATTTATCCCTTCTTGGTATTAATGACATTTCAGAAAATAAAGAGGATGGGCTAAATGAATTACCAATAAGTTTTTATCAAGATAGAGAAACAATTATTGATCATCCTTTTACCATTAATGAACATGAAATTTTTATTCCTTCTTGTTTTAATATATTGAATTAGATCGAAGGGATTTCTAGAGAATCTTGTGAAGTCATTTATGATAATTACTCTGAGGTTGAGGATGTGGATTACTATCCTCATGAGAAATTTCAAATAACATCTGAGAATGAGGGGCATTTCAATTTAGAAATTATTCCAACTAATCATCATTCTAAAGCAGCAAATTATCTTCATGATTTCACTATTCAAGAAATCATTCCAATTTATGATTCATATCATGATCAAGTGCTCATTGCTACTCATAATCGAAATTCGTTTTCTAATTCACAAGATGGAATTGGCAGTTATCTAAATTCCATTGTTCTGGCCAACCGTTGTAGAAAAGAAATTATTTCAAAACAATCCCAATTGTGCTGTAACATTAGTTGTATAGATAGTGATTTCATTTTATTTTTGTTTGCTCACTTATTTTGTTTAAATTTAGATTTATTTTTTGATTTTATTTTTCAGAATTTTAACACTTTATGTTGCCATATTGAGCACTTTATTATCAAACACTCAATTGGTGAATTGCCTTATTGGAAAATTGAAGTTTCATATTATAACCTTGAACATCAAAAGCTGTTAACATGTCAATGTCAATCGATGTTCATTTCTTATCAAAAGCTTCTATTTTGTCAAAAGCAATGTCAACTAGAGAATATATTTTTACAATTTGGCCAGCAATCTAATTCAATTAATAATTTTCAATTGTACTTAATAGATTTCCATTCATTCTTCATTGACTCATTTGAAAAATATTTGAAAAGTTTTCCCTCAGAGAAAATTGTTAATGGATTAACATTTGTACATAACACTAACAATTTTTTCCAAACCTTTGAAATTAAAAGCTCATCTTCACAATCTGGCCCGTCATCTCTTATTTTGAACCTTTTCCAATCATTAATAGAAATCCATCCAGATTTATATGATCCAATTGATATTTAATTGGAAAGGAAATTTCAAAAGAAAGAGATTTTAATTAAGTTGCTAACAATAAATGTGCATTATATTTACATAATTATCTTTCTTAGTTTAATAAGATTTCTATTTTTATTACTAACATTTGAATTGTACATACATGCATGGATTAAAATGAGAAAATGGTTACACTGGAAATATGACTATACCCAGTAATTTTATGTATATGGTTAGAATAGGAGTAGAGTTAATGTAGTTAATTTATTTTCAGCAGGTTTGTAGATATAAATAAAACAAAGCAATCAAACCTTCTTATATCATATACATTTTCAGTGAAACATTTTTTTCCTATCAGAAATTTTTAATTCTTGTGTTCCTTTTTAAAATTTCTTGCAGCAATACCTCTATCCATGAATACATCTCTGCCTATATTGAATAATGTATTGACAGAATTTAATTGAGTATGCACTTGGCACACATTTAAATCCGTGTTGATATTTTTCCACAATTAACAGCCTTATCTCATTCTAGTCTTTAGTTTATTATCTGATGCTACAATATGCGTCATGTTTATTTACTAAAGGCATTATTGAATAGTCACTATAACAATACAAATTTTTATTAAGTTAATTTAGAATGACCAGAGGTAATAAATTGTTGTTGCAATTCAAAAGGGAAGCATAGTTTCATATTTATTTATGGTAAATTTTATGTTTCCTGAACATGAATAAGCAATTTTTTTTAGGCTAATTGCACACTCTGATTTCAAATAAATAATGAGATGATTTTGAAGAAAGTCAGAATTTTGATAAATCGAAGGAAGAATTTGAAGATTCATGAGGTAAAATCTACAGACAATTTCCTTCAAGGTACGCAGTTACAAGTTCATTTTCATCTATTATTAGTTTCTCTTTTGCTTATTTCATTTTTTATTTTTGTTTTGTTTTAGCTACAGGTTTTCATTTGTTTTCAAAACTTGAAGTAAGCAACAAACCCATTTCAAATTTGCAATAGGTTCAGGGAAATTTTATTTGTGATTCATTAGAATTTGAGCATTTTTTGATTTTGCTTTCATTCATCGTTTCAATTTGATTTTCATATTGTTGATACTACGATGAATACATATTTGCAATACTACCATCCCACTCATCTTCATCAATAATTTCATTTTGATATTACATTATCCACTTCACAACCATTTCTAGCGAAATATTTCATCCGAAGTAGCTCTTAGCATTTTTGATAAAAAATTGTTCATAAAAGATCTTCGATGTATTATCTCGCTCATATGTCATATCGTATTTTGCATATCGGAGGTTTGCAGTTGAATATACTTCCATTATCATGAATCGTCAATCTCTGAAAATGACTTTACCAATATTGTGACGACTACAAAATTCTGGACCCGATATAAAATTCAAATAGAGTTTATAAAATATCGCGTCCATTCAATCACAATAATGGTAGGAGCATAAATTCAAAAGGGCCAATGTCTCGAATCTTATATGTTATTAAATTTTTATCATAAATTTATTGGGTCCACTCTTCATCGCATATCGGCATTAAAAGAATCATATTGTGTTACATCGGGTACCAAAAGTTCACTAATCACCAATTAGCATCGCCATTATATCAATCGCTTCATCACATTTTTATTTATGCTCACATCACATATCTGAATATGCGATGTGCATTGTGCAATGTGGGCAGCACAATGTAAATATTCCTTGATCCCCAATATAATATTTCTTCAATGATGTGATTGGTCCATCACATCGCACCTCTTCTCATCACATACCTTCATATCGACAATTTGCCATTGCAATCTCCGATGCGATAGCTTCCAATGCATGCCTCTAATCCATTAACATTTAATCAATATATGACATAGCAACAAAGGTGAAGTCTTGCAAATTAAAGTTGAAGCATGGTGAAGAAACATCCGATACGACGATGTGTTATTTTAAAAGCGAGTTTGGGTAACCACTATGCTACTAAAAGCAATTGACAATAAATTTGCAGCGTATTTAAATCTTTTTGATTTCTCTTATATTTCAGTTTTAAATGTATAATTCCATAATTAAATATGGAATTCAAGATCTCTCTATCTTCATATTTAAATTTTATTATCTTGGATTTGGTCTTGATTCTAGACGATTTATAAAATCATGGAGTTTATATGAAACTTATAATATTTTGAGAAACAATCATTACTGCAAATTCTCATTCTCATTTCTGATGCATTTGTTTTCCCTTGAACACTAAGAATTTGATTTTTACATTTTACTGCTTGCTTTAGTTTAAATAAAATAAATAATGGTTTTGGGTTATAGAATTTTGGTTCGTTTGATTTCTTCATGTTTTAATGTTAATTAAAATAAGAAGTCAGTTAGTATTGGAGAAACTAATACCTTTCAGGTAAGATCGAAAGCAATTATCCAATGGTAAGATCCATGTACCCACTTTCATTAATTTCCATTTCATTACTTTAGTTTTGTTTTTAATGTATGTCCATATATAAAATCTATTTTGCAGTTCCCCATTTGAAGCTTTCAATCCTTTGTCGGATCATATTTTCGAAGTACTATACTCTTCTCTTAGCTTTATTTCAATAAGCAACGATAATCTCCATCAAAACAGCTACACCAGGAAGTTTCTAAACGTTTAGTTTGTTTCTTTAAGCATTCATTTTTTTATTAGAAAATGATTAAGATGATGCTTGGAAAAATGAAGATTGATATCAGACAAAAAGTTTTCATTGTAGCTGAATTTAATCGTCACTGCTATCCAGAAAAGCCTAAAACACTTACAACCCTACAAGGTATGATTTTTCTAAATCTCAACATAAGAAGAAATGATTACGCGATTATTTTCTTTTTTTCTTCATATTGTTGAGACGTTGATATAAACATTCTTATTTGAGTTTATCTTATGAAACTTGGATTTTCCTTTCACTTTTAAAATTTCTTCATTTTTATTTTTGTTTGTTGATTTCTTTCTCATTTTAGCATAAGAATTCTTTTCCTTTGTTTTTCAGTTTTGATTTTGGCGACTTGCCATGATTTATATGTAAGGCCTTCTTGTTACCTAACAATGGTCGACATACATAGAGAAAATTGTTAATGGTCACCTATTAACATTTTCTTAAATCTCTTAATAAAATAAAGTTTTTCTTACTATAAAGGTAGACATACTTAAGGAAGAGATCATAAAACAAGAGAAGTTGGCAAAGTACCATAAAATCTGGAGAAATTTATTTTTCATCAAAATTGGAATCATTTTGAGATTTCAATACTTTATTAAAATCTTTCAAATTTCTATTATCAGTCAAGAAAAGTTGTTTTTTAATCAAGCAAAGACACTTTACAGCAAAGCACCTTTTAACTCTGAAATTGTCATTCTTAACGCTTAAGGAGTCAATGATTTCCCCCATCCCAGAGAGTCTTATTTTTCTATAGTATAATCGAGAAATATATTTAAACTTAAAATATAAGAGGTCTCGTCATGAGCCTGCTTAACATGATCATAGGGAAAAAATAGGCTGACATTACCAACACTGCTAAACAAACTAGGGTAATGGCTTATAATTGCAAGCAATTATAAAACAAGGCGTCTCATCACGAGCCAACTTGTTCAATCCAATTATAACCAGTGAATGGCATTGTCAACTGTCTAGCTACCAAACAAGGACAATGGTTTTTAGGAACAAATAATAATAATAATAATAATAATGATAAACATATATAAATGGATTTATCTTTAGGTCAATAATTCTTAAATAAATGGGATTCTAAATCATTGATGATTAAAAGGTAACCCTGTCGAGACTATAGATGTTTGCTGGCAGCAGTGGCTCTACTTGTGACAAATGAGTATATTTTAAAAAGTTAAGATGTAAAGTGGCCCCTGCTTTATCTCTACAACTAATTAAGGACTCATATAAAGTTTTGAAATATTTTATTTTATGAGGAATTTCAAGAAAAATTACAGTTAGATGATTCTCTCTTTTATTCAGACTAATGAACCTAGTCAAACATTCCAAAAAATAATATTTTCTTCTTTAATTTTTTTTACTTTAATTTTAGGAAAATCTCATTCATATCAAACAGAGATAACAAGTTCTTCTCTTGTGTGTCGCCATTGTTGTGGTAAAACACAATTGCCCATTTTTGGTTTGTTCACTTCAAATAATGGGGACCTTTTCAATAAATTTTTTGGCTAAACACCTTTTAGGATTTTTATTTAGTTGATTATCCTACACGATTATTAATTTTTCATTTTTTTTGGATTCTTGTTTTGATTGCTTTGTTAAAATCAATTTTTAATAAGCTTCAAAATGATGCTTGTTTTACCTCATTTGGACAACTAGTTCATAAATGACACTCCAATGAAGTCTAATTATTTATGTTGCCTGAATTAAAAACGCATAAAATGTAAATATTCCATTTTTGTAAATAAATTAGTTTAATAATGCATTTATCTTAAATATTAACCCCTAGTTAGTTCTTACTAACATTTTTTATTTTTACTTATATAGCCAAATCATGAAGCATCGGGATTTTAGAAATTTACTCCAATTTCCAAATAAACTACTAATCTCAAAAAATCAAAATGTCAAAGTGGTTGTAGTTTAGATAGGCAAATTAGGCTTTAGAAAATTTCATAACTAAACTAGACATCATTATTTTAAAACCAAAAAAATAAAAAATAACAATATACAACAAAAATATAAATAATAATTTTTTTTATACGATCGGTAGATAGCATCGGGAAATCTCAAATGAAATATTTTTAGGGAACCTCGATATACACCATCCTCCCAATTTGCTGATTGCAAAAAAAAGTCAAAGTAGCATAAGTATCATTGCAAAACTTCATAATTCATTGTTTGAAATATTAAAAAAAAATAAATTATAATAATGTGATCGCTCCATCGCATCGGGGGTCCTCAATTGATACAACTCTGACTCAACCATTTATGCGATGCGATATGGAGTCAAAACATTCGTGCGATGCGATAAGAAGTCAAACCATGACTTTTAATTTAAAGCCATTCTCACGTTGGTTATTTTGAATTGATTTAAATTCATGGTTAAGTACATTAATGTATGAGTGAAATGGTAGTGTGAATGTTATGGTGAGGATAGTTATAGTTTAAATATTTAATAATATTAAACTTTAATAAAATTAAAATTAACTATATAAATTTAATTAAATTTAATTATTATTTAGATTAAATTAAATTAGTTTATATATAGTTAACTATATTAATTTAGTTAATAATAGCAATTTAATAAATAATTGGTTAGTTTATGATTAATAATTAAATTAGAATTAATTAGATACTAATTTAGGATTAGATTTTTAATTAAAATTCTGATTTTTAGCCCAGCAACAGAATTTCCAGATTTATGCCAGATTTGACTCATCGACTTTGGAAGCTCGTAGGTTGAGTTTTACCTGGCCAAATGAGGCCTAGGACGGCTCATTGGAAAGATAAAATTAAAGAGAACACTTTTGAGGAGGTTTCACTAATAGATATAGTCATTTATTGGGTCAAAAATAAGATAGCAGATCAAGCTCTGATTTTTGAAAACAAAATAAATTTTCTGAGTTTTATTTTCTTCATTTTCATTTGCCCAAGCCTCTTCTAATTGCAGATCTGCTAATCAATAATATCTTTGGCCAATTAAACCATCTCAGGCATCAATAGAGAGCTTATATTTTATTTTCAATTATTTATTTAAATAGAATTTGACTAGATTTATTTTAATGCCAAAAATGATATTTTCATTTTATTGACTGCATCCTAATTTATTTTGATTTCTTTTGCAAGAAAAAAGTAGAAGAGATATGGAGAAAAGATCTTAATCAATGAGAATGCTCCAGCAATTAAGAGATTAGAATTTTGAGCAAGTAAAAGTGGTTGGGCAGATTTCTCTTCAACAAACTTTCATCTCAAGAATTCCTTTGCAAATATTATAAATAGTAGATCGCAGAATGTAATAAAGGGCTGCTCTCGTCTACAATTTAGAATTCTAAAAGCACTTTTGTAATAGGGATTTAAAGTTGTAGGTGGGAGGAGTGGAATCTCAGATCTGGGGATTATTGAGCTTTTTCTTTTACATTCTGAGTTATGTATAATGAACATAATTTGCACTTTTATAGCCATAGTTTTGAAAGCAGAAGCTCAGACATTGTAAACGACTATTAGAGACCAGAGCTAGAGAAATGGATTTCATAAATTGGTATTTCGAATACTATTATTTTAAATGCTAGTTTCATTTATGATAACAAGAATTGTGTCAATTTACTTACATATTTGTGCACTTTTGTCGGTATGGGTAATTTGTCTCTATTTTATGTTGTTATTTATCTCTGCTCTTATGGGCTCGATTTTGGTTTTTGACTAACTATTTACTCATAAATTTGTCTTTTAATATTGGATAAATAGATAGTGATATGTTTTGAACTTCTTCCACATATTATTGTTTAAAAATTAAAATTAATGATTAAATGATCATGATCATTCTGAGAACTTCTTCCTTAGTGTTATTGATTGATTATTTCAGTTAAAAGGTCTCAATGGGATATGTTTTGATATCCATAATGTCAATTAAATGAACTACTTCATTAACATGATATTCATTACAAACAAGACATATTTCAATCCCAATATTATAAATACCTGCTCTTGGTTGGGTTAGATCTATATCTGCCTAATTGAGATAGGATTAAGATAGTTTATTTTTCTTGAATCTTAGAACATGTTAGCATTTAGATTAATTTCTACATTCTTTTAAGTCCTCTTCCCAAAGAAGCAAAATTTTTGCAGTGGACTGGTTGAGCCCTAAATCACCTTAAGGATCACTTTCTTCCCTGATCAGCAAGAGGGTTGATCTAACGTCTCTTCTCCATTGGTGAATGAAAGTCATATTTTAAAGCCATTCGAGATTGAGAGAAGGTAACTGGACCTAGTTGAACTAATCAGAACAACCATTCCAAATTGAAAAGGAGCTACTTTAAGGTCTGGATGGGGTGGTCATCCCCCATGTTGTTGCAGTGATTTTCGAGGCTTCAACAGAGTCCAAAAAAATGCATCTTTCTTTAGTAATGTTGTTATCGTCCTATAATTCTTAACAAACTTGCTATAATACTCCATCAACCCGAGAAATCCTTGCATATGCTTTATGGATGTGGGGATTTTCCATTCCTTAATGAATTTTATTTTGTTAGAGTCTACCGTAGCAGCCTCATGAGATACAATATGACCCAGATATTCCACCTCTTGTACTCTAAAGAACAATTTGGAGATTTTTGTATATAGCTGTTTCTACCCCAATAGCTTGAGCACCCTGTCAACATGTGGAACATGGTCCTTCTAAGACTTTATGTAGATTAGTATATCATCCAAAACTACAAGCACAAATTTTCTAAGGAATGGTTTGAAAATGTAATTCATCAAACCTTGAAATGTAGAAGGTGCATTGGTAAGGACAAAGGGATAACCAAAAATTCCTAATGACCCTCATGAGTTCTAAATGTTGTTCTTAGAATGTATTTAGTCTTCATTCTTATTTGATGATGTCTTGAATGAGGATCCAACTTGGTGAAGTAAATTTCGTGATGCAATTCATCCAATAATTCATCAATGGTGGGAATGGGAAATTTATCTTTAATAGTGAACTTGTTGAGCTCCCTATAATTCGGACACATGTGCCATGATCCATCCTTCTTATGCACCAATACTAATAGAGCAGAGAAAGAACTTTGACTAGGTTGAATTATACCAGCCTCTACCATTTCTGCAACCATACATTGAAGTTCACTCTTTTGGGCATATGGATATCTATAAGGCCTGATGTTAGGAGGAGTACTTCCTTAGAAACAAATGAATTACACGATCATGATCACTAATAGGTGGGA